>CAUYPK010045414.1:0-21452 GCA_963574355.1 Loris lydekkerianus
AGTATCCAATGTACTCAGCCCTACTATGAAGCTAAACTATAGCTTTCACATGAAGGCTATAACCCAACTATACCACAAGACTATGAGGAAAGGACCAAGGAAGGGGAAGGGAGGGGGGAGGTTTGGGTGGAGGGAAGGTGAGGGGTTGGGCCACATCCATGATGCATATTTTTATCTATAATAAAAAAATAAAATAAAATAAAAGATATGTAAATAAGGAGTTTACCTGGTTTTATGTTTATACATTAAGTAACATTAAAATAAATCAAAATCAAAAGTCAAAAAAAAAAAAAAAAAACCCAATTTCTGGATGTGGCATTCTAAGGCGTTCCCGAGCTGGTCACCACTTAACAGTTCAGGTCTTCATCTTTTCAACCTTTGAGCCCTATGTTATGGTCACTTCCTCAACACGCAGGCCACTTCAGACTTCCATGCTTTCATTTCTGATAATCTCTCATTCTTTTTCATGGAGAAGGGAAAATGACAGCCCATTTCCAAAACGGTGTTTATTTTCAAAGAGTTCCTTCCCAGAAGCACACAGATATGCAAAGATGGCTGCAGCTGAGACACTCCATTATCTGAGTTTTATCACTGAAAATTATCACAAAATTCTATTCTAAAATGCCATATTAGTGTTTTATTACCTTGTCAAAGAGTTTTTAATGTTCCAGAACTATAAGACAAGTTGAAACTACTCATTTCCCTCATCTGTTACAATCTAATATTTAAAGTCATTGCCAAATTCACACCCCATTTTGCTCTGGCCCTCCTACCCAATAGCCTAGTCCCCCAAATCAGTCTAAGACCTAGTTCTCTCCATCGATCCCTATAGGATCTCCTCGATGAACAAATGGATCCACCACATCATAAAATCATACTGTGATGTTAACCCCTGGATCCCTTCCTGTCATCTCCAGGAGATACTGTGAAGGCAGATAATAATGTAGACATTTTCTTAACCCACCCCTGATCTTCCCTGCCTTTGAAGAGGCCTCCCTCTGCCTCAGAAGCTCATACTTTATCCCCCGTCCACCTCCAGTAGACGCCCAGCAATGTCTGATAAAGATGAAGGCACCTGCTTCAGTCTTCAGCACAATTCATGTCATCTTCTGGGATGACTTGGGTCCCCCAAGCCCTGGTCTCACAGTTCCTAAACCTTCTGGTCTCCATCACTCACTTGGTCTTTACATCAGCAACCATGCCCATGGTTCACCAAGACCTTATTTCCACCTCTTAAATCATTAAGCCTGATGCCCTATTTCAGAACACTACCATATATCCTACCAGTGTTATACTTAGTCATTCCATCTAAACCAGAAGTTCTCAACCTATGGGTCACGACCCACAGGAACTATATTAAAGGCCCGTGTCATTAAGAAGGTTGAGAACCACTGATCTAAACAACTCTTCTCTCACATAGAATAAATCATCTTGGCCCTTTATATATTTACCTTCTTTGAATATAGAAAATAAATGAACAACAAAACATAATTTTGTATTCCCTTCCCATCCCTTGACTTCCACAAAAACCTTAAGACTCCTTGACCCCTAGACTCTTCTCCATAAGGAAGACTAATGTGGGGACTTTGAAAGACCAGGCCCAGGGCAGGAAACCAGATGCCTGGGTCTTGGGGTGATGCTTCCACTCTGACTGCAGCAAAGTAACTGTACCCTTGCATACCTTCTCACTAGATTGTCAGCTTCCTGAGGCTTAGAAGTTTTCTATCCTACCTTCTAGAAAATGAGAAAGAGGGTGCTGTTATCAGGCTTCTAACCCCATGGAAGTATTGAATTCACCCATGAGAGCTTGTTCATAAGAAATGCTGAATAGAAGCAGGGCATGGTCGCTCATGCCTATTACCCTAGCATTCTGGGAGGATGAGACAGGAGGATTGCTTGAGCTCACAAGTTTGAGACCCACCTGAGCAACATCAAGACACCGTCTCTAAAAATTAGCAGGGCATTGTGGCAGGTGCCTATAGTCCTCTCTACTTGGGAGGCTGAAGCAAGAGGGTAGCTTGAGCCCAAGAGTATGAGTTTGCTGTGAGCTATGATGCCCTGGCACTCTACTGAGGGTGACAAAGTACAACTCTGTCTCAAAAAAAAGAAAGAAAATAAAAGAAAAGAAAATGCTATATAGGCCAGTGTGGTGGCTCACACCTATAATCCTAGCATTCTAGGGGGCAGTGATGGGAGGGCTGCTTGAGCTCAGGAGCTCAAGACCAGCTTCAACAAGAAAGAGACTCCATCTCTACTAAAAAAAAAAAAAGAAGAAGAAGAAGAAGAAGAAGAAGAAGAAGAAGAAGAAGAAGAAGAAGAAGAGGAAGAAGAAAAAGAAAAAGAAAAAGAAAAAGGAAAAGAAAAAGAAAAAGAAAAAGAAAAAGAAAAAAAGAAAAAGAAAAACTACCCACACAGGCATCTTAGCAGTATCTGTAGTCCCAGCTACTCAGCTACTCAGGAGGCTGAGGCAAGAGGATCATTTGAGCAAAAAGAGTTTGAGGTTGCTGTGAGCTATAATGACTCTACCACATTCTACTCAGGGCAGCAGATTGGAACTGTCTCAAAAAAAAAAAAAAAATGCTGTATAAATAGTTATTTAGTGAATGAATTAACAAAGACTCTTTTTATACTTTGAACAATGAACACTTCTACCATTTGGAGTATTTATTATTAATTCTTACATTGTTAATCAACTTTATAATCCTTCATGCCTTGTCTCCCCTAAAAGATTTTAAGTCTTTAACAGATTTTCTATCTCTCATAAAAATCTCAGTGTCCTAAACATAATCTGCACTCAACAAATATTTGTTAGATTTTTTTCACTAGTCATCCTCTTCAACATATTGAGGTTTTTATTTTTCCCATCATCTCAGTAGTTGCATTATAAGTCATCACAGCCCAAATGGTAACAGTGGCTGTTATGACAGAATGCTTCTGGGAGTAATTTTAACTAGTTGTTACTAATAAATTATTTTTAATTTTTAAAATAAATTGTAGCTGTAACTATGTTACTGGTAAAACACAATAGCTATTGTCAGTAGTGCTCAGACAACTGTAAACTAACAATTGAACCTGTGCTAATGACTCAGAGAAAAAAAGTGAATAAAAGAAAGACAGGTTTAGAAGACAATATTTGAGAAATCTAAGTTGTTGAAAAAACAAATCTGGCTAAAGAAAGAATTAATAATAAACCCAGAGCCAGAACTTCTCACAACTCTAAGAGCAATTTGTCAACCTCATCAAAATTAATCAGCTTTTGATTGGCAAAAGGGACTTTTGAGAAGATCACTTTAAGGAAACAGGGAAATTTATGTGAGTGTCTTGACTGTGACATTCTACGGTCACAGAAAAAAATAACTCCTTGGGAGCATCCAATCCATGACATTGTCTTGCAGAATTCCTCAAACTTCAATTAATCAGAGGAATCTGCCCAGGAAAACAAGAAACAATGTAGGCAGAAGAATGCCCGAGTCCCTTCTGTTCATTAATGGAGTTATTTTTATAATAGCTTTATTGTGATATAATTCGCATACTATACAATTCATCCACTTAAAGTGTATGATACACTTTTAGTAGGGTTTAGTAGGGTTATAGTAGGTTCACTGGGTTAAGCAACCATCCCCACAATCAAATTTTATAATGTTTTGTCCCTGAAAAAGAAACGCCATACCCATTTATAGTCACTCCTCAATCCCCTTAGACCTTCAGCCCCAGCACTAAGCAACCACCAATCTACTTTCTGTCTCTATGGATTTGTCTGTTCTGGAAATTTCAGATAAATCTAATCATACAACATATGCTCTTTTGTGACTGGCTTCTTTCACTTAGCATAATAGTTTCCAGGTTCAACCATGTTGTAGCATAAATCAGTTACATTCCTATCCTACACACATATCATATACATTCCTATTTATTGCCAAATCACATTTCATTACATGGATATACCACACTGAAATTGTTTTGAAAATAACAATTTTGTGTCTGTCAGTGCTTTTTCCTAAAACCCCTCCTAAGATCTCAGTTTGTAGGTGGGTGGATAGGTGAGGATGTAAGTTCTGTCACTGTGTTCTGTCAATTGACAGATTACTTCTATAAGCCTCAATTTCCTTACTTACAAGGTAGACATAATACTAGTGCCTACTTATAGAGTTATTAGGATTATTATAATTTATTAAAGTCTAGTATAGTGACTTCCCACAGGAATAACAGTAATTATTAGGTGTCATGAAGACATAAAAACGTTAACATCTTTCTTTTAAATTTGATTGGAATTTTAATTACAAAGGTGATATCCATGTTTATTATAAGCAATAAAAAATACAGAGATGAGTTTTTAAGTTCATAATCCTTCTCTCAGCCCTCTATCCATCCTCAGATGTTGCCAATGTGAAGAATACCATGTATCTTTTTCACATCACTCTCTATGTTCATACAAATTCATGAAACCAAAATGTACAAGCAGAGAGGTTTTCCTCTTTTTCCTTTACTCTAATGCATACTATGCACATTACTTCGCAATTTACCCTTTTTTAAACTAAAAAGTGCCTGATCATCTTTCCAAGCCATGCCACTCCACAGTACAAATGCACCCCCAATATACATCTCTTCCACTATTGATGCACATTCAGATTATTTTCAATTCCCATTATAAAAATGGTGTGATAAACCTTCTCTTACTGAAATAATAAATAATCATAACCACAATCTTATTATTATTATATTCATGTCTCTTCATTCCTAAGTCCAATCCAGACACATCCCTTACCTGATGAACACCAAGGAACCAGACTTTTATGAATCAAAAATGGAGAATCAGATTATCTATAATAAGAAATTTTAAGCACAAGAAATTTGAGAAGAAAAAAACCTAATTCAGCAAAAAAAAAAAAACTCCAGGGACCCAGGCCCTCAGGGAAGACACCACAGAGAGGAAGGACAACTGAGGGGAAAACACCAGAGAAGCAGATCAGACCAGAAGAGTCAGGAACACCAAGCATCCTAAGAAAACTTCTCTACTGCCTCAGGGAAAAGGGTGAATTTTTAACCCTCTAGCCAGCCTAGTTACTCGTGTTCTCCTTCATGTTAGAGAATTCTTCTCTGTTAGCATACTGCTTTCTGGATACAACTTTTTAAATTTTAATTGAAACTGAAACTTTTGCAATCAAGCCTTATTACTCCATTCTAAATTCAATAAATAAAAAAATATAATCCAAATTTATTTAAAATTGGGAGATGGAAGGATGTGGTAAAGCTATGCAATATGCTCAATGAATTTTAGTATCCCTAGAACTTGACTTTAGACAACGCTGTTGTCCATTTCATGAGAGAACCTGCCATGGAGCACGTATGTTTATAAAAGCCTCCTAATGAACTCCCTTCAGTGGGTTTTAGACACAAAAGGACTATTAAATAAAAACAAAATCTGAAAATGATTGAATTGTAAGGTTTTTTCACAGCTTTCTCATGACACGGATTCTGTGCTACTTCCCAGCTGGTTCCAGTGCCCCGTGAATGAATTTACTATGAACCTCACATATAATATCCCCTTCCCAAGAACCAAACCAATTTAGAAAGAACACAGGGGGAATGATTCTTTTCTTTATTTCTGGAAATACATGTTATATGGAAGAAGTTCTTATCCAGAGGTAAAACTTCTGGATTTTACTGGCTTACTAAAATTAAACCATTTAGTAGCTTTTTTTCAACCTAAGCTTTCTTTGGTCTATTTGCACATATCAACTAAAAATAGCAGAGTATATATAAGAAAAAAAATGTGTTTGTATAAAAAACAAAATTTATACCCCCAATGTCATGATTTTCTTTTGCTGATGTGTTGTTTCATGAATTTTTTTTAATTCAGGAGGTTTATCAGATTTCTATAATAACATGAAAGAGAATAGTGATTGCCCATGAATGCTAAAAATCCTCACAAAACTTCTAAGGGGCTCACTAAAGATAAGTGAATGCTGACAGCTCAGGACTAGCAAATGCCCAGAAACCCAGGCAGCTAAACAAATATATTCACTGAGATTTAATATTTTGTTACAGGATAGCAAAATTAATAACTCTTTTAACTGACAGATTTTTTAATTTCCTTTTACTAAAGTATAGATGGCCCCATAAATAACCTCTAGATGTATTCAATCTTGGCAGCACACAACTATTTCCTCTGTGGTCTTCAGGGTCTTGTCACCCTTCATCTTCTGCAAAGCAGCACATTTAAATCTTTCAAGGGGCCTTTTATAACTGGGCCACCCTGTTTCCCTTCACAGGAGATACTGAAAGTGTATTCATCAGGAGCAATAAGGGACTTACCAAGCCCTGCTGACAGGCCACAAGGAGGCCCACCTGCTCAATCCCTAACCCAAGGATTATGAGTAGTTTCTCTTGGTTGCGGTCTTTCTAACAATTTTGGAATCAATATGGTTCACACCTTATCCTAGATAATCTATTTCAGCAACAAGTAAATAGCCATTTAGCAGCAAGCTATGTCAATTTGGCACAAATTCACACCATTTCATAGATGATATCTAGCAGAGCCCTTGACATTAACTCAATATTATTGCATCATTGAAAGTTGGGAGGTAGAGATGTTATGTCCTTTACATTGATGGAGCTCTGTGGGTTCCTTACATGTAAAGGAGTCAGTCCAAAAAGCAGTTGTTCTCTTTACCCTATCTCCTCCCGCTCCTTCAGTGCCTCCCCGCCTCCCTACCCATCCAGGCTCCCATCCTGATTTCAGTATTCTTCTTCCACACACAATTGTAAACCTGCTGTTTCTCTCACAGATTAAGATCTCATGATGAGGCCACACAACCCATCCAAGCCAGGCCACTTTCCCTAAAGGCTTTTGAATACCTTTTTGCCATGGCTGATGATCTCTGTTGTGAACTGGATCTCATCTTTCTTTCTTTAGGGCCTGGCGCTAGAATATAGTAAGTGCTCAACAAAGCATTTTTAACAATAGTAAACTAAAAGATAAAAGAGCAAACATTTCTTGGGAACTTACTTTGCACCAAGAACTCTGCTGAACATCTTATTTATACCAGGAGAAAGAGTTTAATTATCCCCACCTTAAAGATGAAGAAACTAAGGTTTGAATAAAGTGCTTTGGTCAGATCACATACTAAGTGAGAAAAAAGGAGATTGAAATTCGGGCTTACCTGACCCCAGAGCCCAAACTCTTTAGTCCATTCCTTATTGCATTTCTTTAATTATTCATCTAATTATTAACCCTTTGGTGCTGTTAAAAATTCTGCAGACAGAAAGAAACAATCACATCTTTGGAATTTTTTGGCTATTAAGATTTTTCTTTATCACTGATAATTTGTGGTGTCAGCAAACTATGCTGCCAGCAGATAATGTTGTTTATGAGATCAGCACTTATCTATTTGGGGGCCATGTAGGAGTGTACCAAACAGTGCATATGTAATTTTACACTTTGTTCTTCTTGTGATGGATTCCAGTTGAACTCGTGCCTGACAGAGAACTGAACAAGACCTGGGCAAGGAACGTGAAGTTGCAACTTGGTTCTAATTCATTCAATAATCATGATGTGTTTTACCTGGCGTTTGTTCTGCTCCAACTTACCTCTCTTGCATAAGCACCATCAATTTCATTTCCAGCAGTTCTGCATGCTTAGCAGGTGATGAACAACTTCCAGGCACTAAATTCTACCTGCAAATGGCCCCATCATCACTTCCCCACATAGAGTCTTTCATGTTCCCAGGTGTTATGTAAAGTTCAGTTACTAAGCTTTCTGGGTTATGAGCTGCCTGTCTTCCTGGAACTATGTAAACAGGAGGAGAAAACTATAAACTATTCACTTGCTTCTAAAAGATTTGACATGAAGCTTAAGTGAGGTTTACTGGTAATTAGGTTTGTCTTTATTCCAGATCCTTTTAGTTCTAACCCCTGCTAAACCTCTTCTTTTCCCATTGCCCAATCCACTGTAGCTTCTTTTCTAGGATTGCACCATAAATTACAAAGTGTAATCTAAAGGAAAACATTTATGTTGGAGTCTCATTGACAACTGAGAGGAGAGTGATAGCATTTATTCCCAGTATGATGGAGGGGTCTCCTGCAGATGTGGAAAAGGCCAAGCCTTCTTTCTACTCCTTAAACAAACACACATGCTCACACACACATGCACACAATGGGTCAAATACAACAATGAAAGTTGTATAGGCACAGATAGGCAAAGGTAAGAAACGCTTCACCAGATACAATCTCTTGCTATTCTATTCAAACATCAAGTTTGAAGCTCTTTTTAATTAGTGATTTACTAGCATCTGCAAACTGTACATAATTAATCACCCCCGCGTGCCAATTTTTGAGATATTGTCTCTCTGACCAAAACCCAGCCTCACATACTCTGTCTGCTATTCTAGGGCTGAGGCTTGCTCTGAAAACCACATTTGTCCTTTACCAGGTGGCTTTGTATTTGACTCTGCCAACTGGGGATACTGCAATGGAAACTGCAAGGTAGAAGGTAAGAGAAGCAGTGTTCTTCTTCCTGCTCATGTCTTATCCCTGTAAGCATCACCCCAACAATGGTCCTTCATTCTGAAAGTGACTGTTGGTTCCAGTCTACTGCCTCCTTCTGCCCATTGGGAACCAGCCTCATCACCCCATATCCCCACTGACCTCTCCCCTGAGCTCCTAAAGTATCTGCACCAGCTGGATGGTATCCCTTCCACAGAGGTCTGAATCCCAGATCCATGAAGCCCTGCTCTGAGTTCTGATCTCTAGGTTCTGATCAACCCAACTTCTTCCCTGAGTTTCCCCAGGGAAGCTGGTAGCTGCTTGTGTAATTAATCATTACCTCTGTGTTACCTCAGTGTTCCCTTTTTGCTTTTTGTAAAACATGTTTAACCAATTCTCTGTATTAGGTCTCCTCCATCAGAGTGTTACTATGTCACTCTCGGTAGAGTGCTGTAGCATCACAGCTCATAGCAACCTCAAACTCTTGGACTGAAGAGATCCCCTTGCCTCAGACTCCCAAGTAGGTGGGACTACAAGTGTCTGCCACAACACCCGGCTAATTTTTCTATTTTTAGTAGAGATAGGGTCTCGCTCTTGCTCAGGCTGGTCTCAAACTCCTGAGCTCAAGTAATCCACCCACCTCAGCCTCCCAAACAAAAGTAATATTTTTATTAAAATACATCTCCTAAAGATATACATGGGGTAATTTTTTACATTAATTCGCTAAAATATGCAATGATACAATGTGACTGGGTTTATTGGAGATTATTAACAGCAAAAAGAACAGGTATTGGGTAACTTGTAAGTGCAGAGCTTAAAAAGCCTATTAATTATTGTTGCCAAAGGCATTATTTACAGTAATCTTAGCAACATATTTAAGTAAAGCTAATATTAATCTTTTAAATAGATGGCATGAAAGAATAAATGATTAGAGAATTTGTTGAAGAATTAACAAGTAAAAGACTACCCAGGTTATAAAAAAATGAACCTGTATTTACAATACCCAAATCTTTATTGAAAGTTAATGACAGAACTTTATGACGTACAAATTTACCTCAATAATGCTGTTAATATATTTGAAAAAGGGTCTTGGGAACTAATGAGGGATACATTTGAATAATTCCAGAAATTGGGAATGACATGATAAATAGGCAAGTGCCAGATACCAACACTGATTAAAAGGGTACCAGGAGGAAACTACTGCCCAGTCCCCCTCCACCCAACCTCTTCTTCCCCATACTTGATGAAATCCCCACTTTTTCAGATTCACTCTTTTGGTTTGTCTCTCTTCTTCAAGATCCTTCTCCAAGGTCCTCTCCTAGAATTGCAGTGGTGAAGAGAGGGAGAAAACTGAACAGATTTTCAGTCTTTACCACTCCACTGAGAATTGGCCTATCAGCTCCTTTTGCTCAGGATTGCTAGCTGAGATAAGAGCTTGGAAAAAATGGGAACGATTCATAAAAAGAAATGAAGAAAGATCATTCTGGAGTACTTAGTACAGAAAACACATGCAAAACATGTTTTATAAGAGACTCCTGAAAACAAATTCTACATTTTCTACTTTCTAGCTTGACATGAGGTCAAGTAACTCAACACTCTGAGCCTCAGTTTCTTCGGCTGCAAAATGGGGGTTAATGACCTTGCAGGAACTTTGTAAACACAAGATCTAAAATATGGGATGCCCTTGGCATAACATCCTGGCAGAAAGTCACTTAGCAATGGAGTTTTTGATTAAGCCTGGCTTGAGGGTATCACACCTTGTGTCAGAGTCTAACAAGCCCCCATCCTTCAAACCAGGCCCAGCATTGGCTTTGCCTTTTCTCTCAAAGACCTCCCCTGTTCACTCTGGTTCCTGGGAATTTTTCCCTGTTCTCCAAAATCTGTTGTAAAGGAAAGCATTCGCCCTAGCTCTTTTGCTTTCTTGTAGCCCCCCAAAAAGTATCATGTAGGGTTTTTCTTTTAGAGGTTTACTGCTAAGCACTACAGAGAGAGAGAGATGAAAGGAAATAAAATTAACAGCATGGAAAAGGCTCAAAACCCAAGAATCCTTACCATGATGGGATATAGTTTCTGATTTATCTGGAAGGGCAAGCTTGGCCTTCCATCACTCTTACCTGCCTATGTGTAAAGAATAGGATGAAAGATTCTGTCTCTCCTAGTGCCCCTCCTCTCAGGAACAGGAAGAGTGACACAAATCCCTTTGGTCTCCAGAAGGTAACTATCAACTCCAAGACCCCATACCAGGATAACAGAAAATCCATTCTCTAGGCTGCTGCCACTCCCAGGCTAGACCTTCAATGATGGTACCATATATGTAGCTCTGGGTAACCTCAAGGAGAAGAATTTGGATTTCGAGGAAGGGAATAAAAGCAGACAAAGAAGAGAGAGACCTTCAAAATATACACTTGGGGTTACTTCCCAGTTCTACTCCAGGTAACCACCTGCAAAGGGTCTAGTCTCATCCTCCTCCCCCTGTCACCTCACCACTCATGACTATTTTTTTTTAATCTATTTCTGATTAATATTAGGAAATATGTAAATTATTAAGTTACATTGTTTGCATTTGTTAGGTTAGGTTCAAGTTGTAGTTGAGCCCTTCACCCAGGGAATGTGCTGTACACCCTTATATTTTGTCCATTAAGTGACAACTTACCAATCTCCTCCCCCTCTCCTTTCCCTCCTCCTCCCTGCCTCCCATTTGAATTTAAGTGTGTTTTTCTATCATGTGAGAGTGTAGTTGTTTATTTACTAAATTCATATTAGTATATACTGGATACTTGTTTATCCATTCTTGTGATACTTTACTGAGAAAGGTGTTCTTCAACTCCATCCAGGTAAATACAAAAATGTAAAGGCTCCACCTTTTTATGGCTGACTAGTATTCCATGGGATACATATACCACATTTTATTAATCCATTCATGAATTGATGGGCATTTGCATTGAGGGCTTGATTCCACATCTTGGCAATTGTGAATTGAGCTGCAATGAACATTCTAGCGCAAATGTCCTTCAGGTAAAATATTTTTTTTTCTTCTGGGTAGATACTTAGGAATGGGATTGTGAGATCAAATGAAGGCTCTTCTTTTAGCTCTTTGAGGATTCTTCATACTTTTTTCCCATAGAGGCTATATTAGTTTGCAGTCCCACCAGCAGTGCAAAAGTGTTCCCTTCACTCCATATCTACACCAGCATCTGTAGCTTTGGGACTTTGTGATGTGGGTTATTTTCAGTGGGTTTAGGTGATATTGATATGCATTTCTCTGATGATTAGCGATAATTAGCATTTTTTCATGTGTTTGTCAGCCATTTGTCTGCCTTCTTCAGTGAAGGTTCTGTTCACATCCCTTACCTAGTGGTAGATGGGATTGTTTGCTCTTTTCTTGATGAGTAGTTTGAGTTCTCTATAGATTCTACTTATCAGCCTTTTTTCATATCTGTAGCATGCAAATATCTTCTCCCATTCTGAAGGGTGTCTGTATACTTTAGTTCAGCAGTTCTCAACCTGTGTGTCATGACCCACAGGAACTGTATTAAAGACTCACGGCATTAGGAAGGTTGAGAACCACTGCTTTAGTTGTTGTACCCTTAGCAGTGCAGAAGCTTTTTAGTTTAATCACATCCCATTCATTTATTTTTGATATTGCTGCAATTGCTAAGGGATTCCTCTTCATAAAATTTTTTCTTAGTGTTTTCCCCACACTCTCTTCTAGAATTTTTACTGTTTCATGTCTTAAATGCAAATCTTTTATCCAGTGAAAGTCAATTTTTTTCAACAGTGAGAGGTGTGGGTCCAGTTTCAGTCTTCTACATGTGCCTAACCAGTTCACCCAGCATCATTTATTAAATAGGTTTTCTTTTTCCCGGTGTATGCTTTTGTTTGGCTTATTGAAGATCAGATGGCAATATGTAGCTGGGTTCATGTCTAGGTTCTCTATTCTGTTCCATAGATCTATATTTCTATTTTTGTGCTAGTACCATGATGTTTTGAACTACTGTAGATCATGAACACTGGTAGACTTATAGCATAACCTGAAGTCTGGTAACATGATACTTCCAGATTTGTTTTTATTTCTTAGAATTTCACTGGCTATTTGGTTTTTTTCCTGGTTCCATATGAAACAAAGCACTATTTTTGCAAGTTATTCAATGTGTATCATTGATGCCCTGATGAGAATTACAATAAATCTGTAGATTTATTTGGGTAGTATAGACATTTTAACAATGTTGATTCTTCCCAGCCATGAGTATGGTATGTTTTTCCATTTGTTAATGTCTTGTGCTATTTCTTTTCTCAGAGTTTCATAGTTCTATCTATAAAGATTCTTCACATCCTTTGTTAGGTATATTCCCAGGCATTTCATTTTCTTCTAAGCTACTGTGAAGGGTATTATATCTTTGATTTGATTTTTAGCTTGACTGTTATTGGAATATATAAAGGCTACTGATTTGTGGACATTGATTTTGTATCCTGAGACATTACTGTATTCCATGATCACTTCCAGTAGCCTTGTGATTGAGTCTCCAGGGTTTTCTAAGTATAAGATCATATCCAGAGCATTAGCAGAGTGAGAGATTGACTTCCTCTGTCCCTATTTGAATACCCTTACTAACCTTCTCTTGCCTAATTTTATTAGCTAGAACTTCCAGTACTATGTTGAATAGCAGTGGTGATAGTGAACATTCTTGTCTGGTTCCAGTTCTAAGTAAAAATGCTTTCAATTTTGCTCCATTTAGTACAAGATTGGTTGTGGGTTTGTAGTAGATGACCTCTATCAGTTTAAGAAATATTCCATCTATGCCTATTTACTTAAGTGTTCTTGTCAGAAAAAGATACTGAATTTTTTCAAATGCTTTTTCTGCATCTATTAAGAGGATCATGTAGTCTTTGTTTTTGCTTCATTTATGTGGTGAATTACATTTATGAATTTACATATGTTGAACCAACCTTGCAACCCTGGGGTAAAAGCCCACCTGATCATGATGTATAATATTTCTAATATGCAGTATTTTCTGCTTACTAGGATTTTATTGAATATTTTTGCATTAATATTCATTAATGATATTGATCTGTAGTTTTCCTCTTTTGTTGAATCCTTTCCTGGTTTTGGTATCAAGGTGATTTTTGCTTCATAGAATGTGTTGAGGGTGGTTACTTCCTTCTCTATGTTTTGGAATAGGTTCTGCAGTATAGGTAAAAGCTCCTCTTTGAAGGTTTGTTAGAACTCTGATGTGAAACCATCTTATCCAAGATTTTTCTTTTTTGGAAGAATTTCTATTGTTCATGCAATTTCATCATTTGATATTGGTCTGTTCAAAATTTCTAATTATTTCTGGTTGAGTTTATGGAGGTGGTGTGATTCCAGGTAATGATCTATTTCCTCCACTTTTTCAAATTTCCAGGCATAGACTTTTTTGTAATAATCAGTGGTGATGTTTTGTATATCAGTGGCATCTGATTTCCCCTTTTTTGTTTCTGATTGAGGTTGTTAGAGAGCTTACTTTTCTGTTTCTAGTTAATCTGGCCAAGGGTTTATCAATTTTATTAATATTTACAAAGAACCAACTTTTTATTTCTCTGATCTTCTGAATGGTCCTTATGTTCTTGATTTCATTTAATTCTGATTTAATTTTGGTTCTTTCTTTTTTTTTTTTTTTTTTTCCTGTTAGTTTTGGGATTAGATTGCTCTTCCTTTTCCACCTCCTTCAGATGGTTTGTTAGGTTGTTGAGGTGCACTCTTTCTGCCTTTTGGATGTGGGCATTTAATGCAATAAATTTTCCTCTTAGGACCTTTGCTATATCCAACAGGTTGTGATAACTTGTGGCTTCATTATCATTTTTCTCAGGAAATCTAATGATTTGCTTCTTATCTCCTCCTTGACACAGCTGTCATTCAGCATAAGGTTGTCCAGTTTCCATGAAGTTATGTGGGGATGAAAATTTTCATTAGAGTTGAGTTCTAAGTTTATTCCATGGTAGTCTGAAAAGATACAAGATATAATTTCTGCTCTTTTAAATTTGTTAAAATTTGATTTGTGCCCTAAGATATGACCAATCTTGGAGGATGATCCATAGGCTGGATATGAACACTTATTCAATTTTATTGGGATGGAAAGTTCTGCATATGTCTGCAAAGCCCATTTATTCTAAAGTTGTATTTATGTTCATTGGTTCTATTTTTAGTTTCTGCTTGGCAGATGGGTCCAGTTCTGTCAGAGGAGTGTTGAAGTCCCCAGTTATTATGGTGGTGCAGGGTATCATCTTGTTCAGATTGGTTAGAGTTCATTTTAGCTGGGAACATTTAAGTTGGATGCATAGATATGTAGAATCGAAATGTCTTCTTCTTGTATTGTTCCCTTGATCAGTATATAGTATCCATCTTTGCCTTTCCTTTGTTTATTTAAATTCAATTGTATCTGCAAATAAGATTACAACCTCTGCTTTCTTCTGATTTCCATTTGTCTAAAGTATTATTTTCCAATCCTTCACCCTGAGTCTTGTTTTGTCCTTAGAGGTTAGATGTGTTTCCTAAAGACACATATAGTTGGCTTATGCTTTTTTATCTAGTTAGCCAGCCTATGCCTCTTTAGCAGGGAATTCAAGCCATTCACATTTATTGAAATAATTGATAAGTATGATGGACTTGAGTCCATCTTATTTTGTGGAGATCCATTGTTCAGTTTTATTACTTGCGCCATTATGAAAGCTAGACTTTGACCTATAATTTCTGGGTGTCTTTATTTTGGTGGTGATCCATTATGATAGTCAATATGAGGAAGAGGTCTGAGTACTTCCTGTAGAGCTGGTCTTGTGACCATTTTCTTAATATTTGTGTGTCAGTAAAAGATTTGATTTCTCTGTTGAATATAAAACTTAGTTTACCTGGGTACAGAATCTTAGGCTGAAAATTGTTTTGTTTAAGGTTAAAGGCAGGTGACCACCCTCTTCCTGCTTGAAAAGTTTCAGCTAAAAGGTCTACTTCACCCTGATATCTTTCCCAGGGTGGGAGAGATTTTGTTGTTTGCTGCTTATAGAACCCCCAGGTGAGGGAGGAGTACCCCTTAGCCTGTTCTGCTCCAGGCTCCTCCAGTCTGGTTTGCTCCATTGCTATTCTTTTTTCTCTTCCACCTTCGTTCTCATGTTCATCCTTGCAGTTTGTATAGGTGGGGTTGTTGAGCACTTTAACTTCTTCTTGCAATCTACCCCCAATTTCAACTACTTCAAGTTCATTTCAGTCCAATTTTCCTCCTTCTAGGTGGGATCTTCTGAGGAAAGCTGCCTCTAGTTACCTATCTTGTCCCATCCCCTCATGATTCTATTTTTAACAATCACAAAACTAAAAGTACAGTAAAGTCAAACACTTATTATGTTCCAGGCTCTATTTTTAACATGTGTTTGTATTAATTCTCACAACAACCTATAAAGTAGTTATTACTCATTTACAAATGAAATAATTTAGGACACAACGAGGCTAATAACTTGTCTGTGATCCTACCTTAAGTAAGGAGCAGATCTGAAATTTGAACAGAGGTATGTCTGACTCACAAATCCAATATTTTTTACTATATTGCTTTTCCAATGAGTCCCACCCCACCCGACTCCCCAAGAAGGCCATTTCTAATCCTTTGTGGGACCTCCTGATCCTCAGCAGGATATCTTCTAGAATTTTTAATATTCAGTGAGAGAAGAGCAAGCACTCCCAAACCAATTTATCAGATTTCTTCTTTTCAGTCTAACTGAAGCATTATTTCAATAGATATTCCTAAATTTTGCATGTAGCATTTGGACCTCAGTACTGAAATATGATCTGTGAAGACCCACATACATTGAAGCAGAAACCACAACTGGCCTAGGGAGACACAAACAAGGGTGAAATAGTTGACCCAAGTGCTCTCAGCCTTTTATTTGATGCCTAGGGGTGCTCAGACTTCTGCACTAATCTTCTTTCTCCTCTAAAGTGAAGGCTTTGTGAGAATCTGTATATCTCCTAGGAAATAAAAGTGGTTATAGGACATTGGGACAAAGGGGGCTGAAAAGTTTTTTGCCTTTTTTTTTTTTTTTTTTCTCTCTCCCTTTGGCCACACACATTTTTATTAATTTATTGTCTTTGGGGTCTTGATAGTTTAGATGGACAAAAATGTTATTTGGATTTAATTCCCTTCGAAATTGGGTCACCTCTGAAATGGTAACCAAATGGATCAGAGTCTTATTGAATTCCTTGCAGTCTGTAACCTCAAGAAAGAAAAGGGTTTTTCTGTGTTCATCGGTGTGTTATCCTTCTCTTTTCCATAATCCATGCCAAAATAAATAACACTGGGGAGAAGAATTTATAAAGAAGTTGGGCCACAGTGATCCTAGCCACCAGGGTCTTGCCTGCCAGCTCTGTTTTAACCTGCCTTTGTTTTTCCTATTACCTGCACCCAGGCAGAGATAGGCCACAAGCTGCAGCTGGGAGGGAAACTCTTGCCAGCCACTCCCAGGGAAATAAGTGCCCTGCTGAGACCATTTTGGCATCACAGCCAGGTCAAAAACAATGTTCTACTCCTGGCCTCATCTTGCCTAATGTCTCTCCTGTCCCAGCTGGCTGCTTGGGCAGGTCCCCTCTCAGCTGACTGTTTACCCAACTTCACTTCCAAAAGAAAATTCCCATTCCTTCTGGTCTATTAAAACTTCTTCTGCTTTTCCAGGCTCCAAGATAGAAGGAACTTTGGTAAAATTTGCCCAATAGCACTAATCCAATGCTAAAGAAAAATTTTAACTTTTTGAATTTTTTTCAGATTTTTGTCACCCTATTTAATTAATACTGTTCATATTTCTTTTCTCCACTTGATTTCAGAAATCGAGCAACCACTACAAATTGAGGATCATGCTAGGCACAGGGAGGGCACCAATAATTAAGGCACAGACACTACCTTTAGTGAAGAAATAAACTCACAGTTGAGGGGGGAAATATGACTACTCAATATTAACCATATATAGCTTGCCTGTCATCAGTAATAGTGACCAGACATTTTCTACTAAAACACTAGAATGTTCTTCAGGTACAGCCTATCATTCTCATAGGATATATTCAATCAGTCTTCATCTTGACTGTTGATTTCCTAGTGTATTCAGAATCAAAGCAGAGCTGATAATAATGTCTGTTAAGTTATAACATGACAAAGTGTTGCTTGCTCCTAGCACACGAGTGTGGAAGTTTCCATTATCCACTGCACATGTTGATAGTTTTTCTGATTCAAAGCAGCTGTGGCACTAAGAAGACTAAGGGCTGAGTTTCAGTTCTGCTTCAGTGCCAATGAGGAGCCAGCCTTTGTGATGCCAGCATTGGCACCTTCTTCCATGTCCCTTATTAGCACCTTTTCACGTGCCCCTTTTCTGTATATGTGCATACTCCTGACAACAAAAGGGGCTGATGCAAAAATCACATCCAAATGGTCTGGGAAAGCAAACATTAGCATAAAGGCTCTCCATCCCCTGGGAAAGCAAACATTAGCATTTAGGCCTCCCTAAAATGAGGGTCTCATAGTGGCTTCAATCCTACACTTCCTTTATGTACAGATAATTAATAGAACAGTGTAGCCCCGGCCTCTTGAGAAACTTAGGATTGTTGTACATCAAAGCATTCAAACTAAGTAAGAAAAGTGAGAAGGCATTATGTTTTCAAAAGATGAAAAGGAAATTATGGAATTTCCCTTTAGGAATACTGATAACTTACCCACCCCACCTAATGAGGAAAACACACAGTAGTGTATACAAATTACTTTGAAAATGATAGAGGAGAATTTTTTAAAATGAGCATTGTATAGAGCTTTACAACTTGCCTTCACTTATATTATTTTATTTAATTCTCCTTGCTGCCACACTCAGTAGGTCTTTTTATCATCCCCATTATTGCAAATAAGAAAAACTGAGGGTCCAATGTAGAAAGTTATTTACTCAAGGAGCCATGATGAACAAGGGCAGTATTTGGGCCTGACTTCCCCCGGGGAGTGCAGACATCAGGATACTGAAGAACAGGATCCTGTGCCCTGAGGGTCATGTGGGAGACCCCAGTGAAAGGGCCCAATGATGCAGAAAACAGGATGGAGGAAGAAGGATTTGCTCGGCCCAGATGGAAATGAACAAGGAAAGGGCAAATAAAGAATATGGAGAAAAGATGGCCAAGGGGTGATAAAAGAGTATCTGGTTTTATTCAGGATGTGCTGACAGAGACATTCACCTCTACCCTCTTGTCCTCACCCTTTCTCCCTCCTTTCTCCTCTTCTCTTTCTCTCTGTCTGTCTCTCTCTCTCAAATATTCTCTCATATACCCTACTACTATAGCAGGGTATAGAAGTATAGCCAGATTTAAATGCAACTTTTCTTCTGTTCTATTTTCTCAGAATTTTGGTAGAAGACCCCAAAGAAATAAAACCATAGTTCTAACAATGATGGATCATCCTTGTAAGACTTACAAGGAGGGTAAGAAATGGATAGATCCCTAAACTCATCTCTAGTCCATAAAAGAAGCTCAAGTTGGGTGGTCAGGAAAGAGGATTTTGTTAGAGAGAGTTACTAGTGCACTGTGCATTTATCACACCCACCCCACCCCTATGGAAGAGGCTGAAAGGGGACCATCTGAGAGTTGGCCTGCATTCCCTGAAGTTTGAGGGGCCAGAGACTGATTATGAGTCACACTTTCCATGTTAGACTATACCCATGCACATATTAGATGTCCAAGAAATAGTTTTTGAATGATGGAATGATGAAAGAATGAGTGAATGAATCCCTGAGAAGTATAAAAGTGAGAGTCTGTGAGTAGAAACACAAGAGAAAAGATAGGTAAATTAGCAATGTAATATGACAGAGTTTAATTGCACAACAGTTCATGGAATGAATGAATAAAATGAGGAAACCAAGGCTATGTTGACTAAATACATCTTTTATCATTTTAGAAATTTTGACTGGCAGAAAAGCCCAATATGGCCCTGAACGTCTCCATATCTTTCTTAAAGAGTCTGCCCTCAAGTTAATCCCTAAGAAGAAGATCTGAGAAAACAAAGGCAATATTCTATATGAAAAAATAATCGTAAGAGTTAAAAGTCATTTGGGCTCTAAATCTGATTGAGAAGAGATTCTGGATGTTAAGTCTTTATTAATTTTCCTTTGTCATTTGTGACATTCTTCTACTCCTAATTGTTCTCCCATAACCTTAGTCCAGTCCTTAACAGTATCAGCAAAAAGAAATATTGTCTCATTCACCTCTCTAGTCAGCACACAGAGAACATTCTGTTACCAGGGACCCAGGTAAAGTATGCCCACTGCTGTTCCACCAATAACCATCATTTGTCTGTATACATCAGTTCTTATAACATAGTGAAAATCTTCCACCTAATTCAGTAGTAAAGCTGCACTTACAATGTATCCTAATGCTTCAGCACAAGTTTTTTAATTGCAAACCCTGTATCTGTGCTCCTCAACACCCCATAAAAAACAGGACACACTTAACACAGTCACAGCAATAGAGAGAAGTAGTGATATTCCTGAGAACACATACATTTGAGAAACTAAAACCAAATAAGAATGATCACAGTGGACCTTGAATGCCCTTCATCAGAATGGATTCCTTAGGCCTTCTGACACGCCAGTGAGGGAGGAAGATCACCCTAGGTTTCAAGCAATAACCAAAACCAAGTTATCAAATAAAAGCAGAGAGTAAACAAGCATGGCAATGTGATTTTCCAGATCTATTCATCCTGTTCTATTTGGAATAGGGAGGGATTCCAAGGCAAGGAAACTCCAGAAGGCCCTGTGTGAGAGGCCAAGCCTTTGATATAAATTTATGTGCTCCTTGCTTCCCCGTGCAAATCTCTCATTATTCCATCCAAATAACTTTCAAAACCACAGCTTCCTCCATGTCTTGAAGTAAGAAAATCTGTGCACTGGTACTTGGCTCAGCAGTGTGCTCAGTACCTGCTCTCACCCCTCCCACCATCACTCAGAGGGGAGGAGGCTTGAGCTCATCAAAGGCTTGGTTCAGTTAGTTCCTCAATGGGGAGGGGAGGATCAAAGGACCAGAAATACTCATTTAGAAGGGAAAAGTAAAAGAATTAAATATGTAGAATTTGGCTAAATGATGCCTGGAGAGGGATATAAATGCCCTAAGCAAGTGTTTGCAGGGCATAACTGGACACCACAAAGAGGGGCTTTTTTGTAAAAGATGATTCAAGTGACTATAGCTGGGAAAGACTGAAGGAAAGCAAAGGAAAATCTGAACCATGTAATCAGAAAATTCTGCTTTCAGCAAAGACTTTATGCAGAGGGAGCTGGTGTCAACACTATTCTGTAGAATTTGTATAATGTTCCCATTTCCAACCCTTTGCTCAGATGCATTTGTTTGAACTTAGAAACAAATGTGCAAGTGTTGTCCCTTCTGTCTATATTTCCTATGTACTTTGGTGCCTCTGTGTCTTTGTTTTCTGTATACTTTTTGGTGTGTGACTCTCCATGGCATAATTTGGAAATGGGTGGTCTTGTGGTACCGCAAGGCAGCAGGTATGTATCATTCGTTGGATCAAACAAACAAGCTTAGTAAAGGCGATTTTTAGGAATAATACACCAAACAAAGAATCTCTTCATTTTAGTGACTTCAACATCTCAAACAGGTTTGAAGTTCTGGAACAAGCCTAAGTGCTTCTCAGTCTTCTGCAAGTTCTCTGGAGGGAAGATGGATAAAGTCAGCTGAATATAGTCAGAAAATAAATCTTGACAGTTTTCTCCTGAGATATACTATATGGCAAGTCCTTCTGGAATTTCTAGATGGAAAGAAAAATGTACAGTGAGAACAGCTTTTCCAAGAGTCTTTCAACACATTTATTCCCAGATGGGTTCAGTGCAAAAGTGAAAATTATTTTTTTAAGGAGTGAAGATTAGTAAATGTAGAATATAATTGTCTTAATACAATAACTAAGAAAATGCCAGGAAGGCAA
>CAUYPK010045416.1:0-40670 GCA_963574355.1 Loris lydekkerianus
TAAAATACTAGAAGAAAGCACAGGGAAAACTCTTGAAGGAATCAGCCTAGGTGAATATTTTTTGAGGAGGACCCTCCCCCCGCCCCCCAGGCAATTGAAGCTACATCAAAAATACACTACTGGGACCTGATCAAACTAAAAGACTTCTGCACAGCCAAGAACATAGTAAGTAAAGCAAGGAGACAGTCCTCAGAATAGGAGAAAATATTTGCAGGTTATGTCTCTGACAAATGTTCTCTTAAGTTTTAAATTCATCCCAGGTTCAAAGCGTTTAAGCTGGCTTTGAGACCTTGGTTTTTTAGAATCATTCATAAACAAGACTGGAATACCTGGTGGAATTCAGAACAACTGCTCGTGATGTTATATACTTTGAATTTTGGGTGCTGCTTCTCACTGGGTAGACACCCCTTCTTCAGTTCTATCAGTTTTTGTAAGATTGAGGCAAGCCTCCAATGGAGTACCTAGTTTGGCATCAACTTAGCATTTGCAGGGACCCACACTATTAAGAGAAACAACCAAGAAGCCCATGGAAATATATCAACTGCACAGCAAAAGTGGGTACTTTTCACAGTGAAAGGCTGTTATTGAGCTTTAATTTGACACAGAGCTATAAAACTTATGAGGTCTTTGTTTTTTATTAATGTTACTCTTGTTCTGTGTTTTAAAACCAGCATCCAGGAACCAGGTATATGTGAATGTTGATTTTTTTTTTTTTTTTAAGTAATGGCCATTGCATGTTTATATAATGACTGGAAGAAGTTTTCAGAGTTCATTGCCACTTCATTAAAGTCCTGTTGAATGAGCAACAAATTTAGGAAAAATCTTAAACATAGGAAGCTCACTGACATGTTGTTTATTTCTGGTCTATAGTCATATTGCGTTGTCTTGACCTTTTTACTATGTTAAGATTTCATGGCTAAATTTTAAGTGCCAGAAACCTCTTGAAAAGAAGATTACAATGAATCCCCAACAATGAAAAAATAAAGAAATGAAATAAAATAAAAAAAAAATAAAATAAGCATTTAACTTTTTTTTTTTTTTTTTTTTTTTTTAAAGAAGATTCTATATTAAGGGCATCTCTGCCCCTGTGATGTTGATGAAAAAGGTTCAGATAAAGATGCAGAGATTTGGATAAAATTACTCAAGGGTTAATGAAAGTTTTCACATTTTTCCATGTTTCTTTGAACTGAGACTAAGCTCTGGGTTTTGAGCTATAGCTGGAGACAATATCAAGTTTACAAAAGGGATAAAGGAGACCTCTAGTGAATGAAAGTTTTAGGGGTAGAACATGAAGAAAACTTTGATTGATTTTTAAGCCTTTTACATGAAAAGGAAAGAAATCAGGTCTGTGGCTACAGCAAGAGCTGCACTGTTTTGGTAACCTTGGTATTTTAAGGAAATGGAGGTCAAGTGTTCCTTTGATATGTCATTATCAATATTCCTGAGAAAATTTAAGACACAAATCATATATTTAAAACGGAAGTTGAATGCCAACTCTAAGTTCATATGGATAGGAATTTTTCAAAGGCCTTTTCTTTCTTCCATCTGATGACTATTTGTGCATGGTATCTCAGCTGATGCATTGGAAAGGGTGAGTGGGAATAGACAGGAGTGGAAATTTTGCTCAGTTAGATTTGTGAATGTAGCCTTTAGCAGTTCATGTGGAGAGAATGGCAGAGGAAGAGACTGAATCGAATTTTTCAGACTTTCTTTTCTTCACTGGTCTTGACTGTGTTTTCATATGCTCAAAGATAATCAAGAATTGGCTGTAAATAAAATTCAGTCTTAAGGAAAGATATCCCACCCCTCTCCCAAGTCCCCGGACCACCTGTTCATGCAGTCATGGAATTTCTCCCGTGCCTAAAATGAGCTTTATATAGTCAAACATCTCATAAAATGGGAGAGGGGGGATGTGAAATAACAAGAGAGAGTATTTAAAGAGTGTGACTTAAAGAAATGCGCCCAGATGAGCTTGGCCAATTGGGGTCAGTTAAGACTCCCCTGACACCAGCCATTAGTAATATTTTCCATGCACGAAGTAAAACAATGGAAACTTCATCACATCTGGTAGAGCCTCCAATACCTATGCAGCTTGTAATGGTTTTGAAATCTTGATATGAAACAGTACCGTGGCATTCAACGATAGATTGCTAGCAAGCACAGAAGGCACACTTGTTCCAAAACAATGAAGAGCTGCTTATTACCACTTCTCTTAGATCCCTCTGTCTGGTTCATATTGCTGAATTATTTCATCTTGGTCCAAAAGGAGTTTGGGGTTATTTTCTTCCCCTCCTTTTCCTCCTTATCTTTAGAGAAATCATCAGCAAATCTCTAGAAAAACCACCTTGTGTCTCTTGTGGGACGTTGCATTTTCTCATGGAAAAGTTTTAGTTGATTAGATGAGTGTTTTTTGAAGGTGGAGAAAAGAGCTTTGAAAGATGCACAAAGTCAAGAGGGATTTGCTACCTTAAAGTTTTTGTTCTCACCTTACATTTTCTTTAAGTACTTCAGAGATTTAGAAAGGGGACACTGAACATACCTAAATTGCCCTTAAACCATCTACTTGATGTTAATAGTGAAGAATTATGTTATAAAGTGTCAAGCACCCATCCTTACTATCTTTGAATAGAATCAATAAATAAGCTACTTATAGATTATATGAGATGTAGACAGCTCAGAAAGGGCAGGGTCTGTGTCTGTCTTGTTTATGTTTCAGTCTCCAGCCAGCACTCAACAAACCATGTGGAGACACTCATATGTTTACTGAATTCTTGTTACCTAAGTGCTTTTACTCTGAAAACAACTATATTTGTAGGTTACAGTGTTAATTAAAGCAACGTATATTACTTTGCCAATCCAAAGGATATAGGATTAGGAATCAAAAGTCCTAACATTAACACTGAATTAGTAATAATTACAATAATAATCAGAAGAAACATTTGTTGAGCCTTGTTCAAGGATCTATTTTAATCATTTTTCATGCATTAATTCATTTTGCACTTACAATGATGTAGTGAAGTAGGGAATAATACTATGGACTCTATTTTTTTATAAGGGGAAACAGAAACTTAGAGAAACTAATCATCTTTCCCTAGATGACAGAGCTAATAAATTGTGAAGGCAAGATTTAATCCATATCTCTTTTTGGTAAATATTATGTTTTGCAACACAAAATATTTGTGTTTTGCTAGACAAATGACTTTGCACCTTAGTGGCTACTTTTGTGAGATTAATAATAATGCCTACTTCAGAAGAATAATACAGATGGGACTTCAGAGTTTATGGGTCTCCTTTGCCGTGTGAATATGCATGACACAGTTTACTATTTTCATGACACTTACATTATTATCCTATGTCACAGATACAGAGCCAAGATAGAAATTATTTAGCTCTCCCTTTTATTGTAGTTCAAATTTGCACAATTCTGGAGACAAATGATAGTCTTCAGTAAACTGAGGCATCTTTGTGGCACAAACTCTTGGATGTTTCTGTAAAAACAAATAAGTTTTTATTTTTAGGTCCCACCTAGGGCAGTAATTTTCCATTTCCTTCTAAGGAAGATTTCCCTACTGCTTTGTTACATGAATATACACATTGTCTCTTCTCTCTCTCTCACATATATTCATATTCACACACTCTCATACACACTTACTGACAGGCATACACACACATACACCCCTGGACAGGATTATAATGTGCCCGATTGCTTATTGGTAGACGATGGTAATGGAGCATGGCATTTCTGAAAGCAAGCCCAAACTTTCCAAGTAGTTAGTGAAAATTCCATACTTTTATCTTTTGAAATTTTTGAGTTAATGAGGGCTATTTTTCTTTCTTTTTTTCTCCAATATTTTAGCAAAAGATAGAGAAGGTATTTAACAACCCAATTTCAGGGATCAATATGAGCTAATCCTTAAGTCTGATACATGTGGGATTAATTAAAGTGGTGTCTTTCAAGGACACTACTGATGTTTTTGTCATGTTTGTATTGATGAACTTTTATTCAGATTCACTAGGGAATTATTTAGATGATGTAGTTCCAGTTTGGAGATGTTTGTGTGTAAATGTGTGCATGTGGTATTCTAACCCACTCTGAATTCTTTAAATTGTGGACAAATAGTCCATCATAGAGACATATAATTTGTAGAAAATATTCAATGAGCTCTGTGTCAAATATTAAGCAGGCAAATGGGGCGGACTGTCCCAGAAATTCCTTTGTGATATGGATTTTTTTTTTTAGATGTCACTTTTTAAAAAAATTTTTATTTATTTATTTTTTTATTGTTAAATCATAGCTGTGTACATTAGTGCAATTGCCTGTACCCATTCTAAGATGCACCGTAGATGTGCCCCCACCCTGTGATATGAATTTTAACTGATTCACCTCATATACAGGCCTTGTGCCTTTCTTCCCTAAGTTTAACAAGCAAGAATAGGATTTCCTTCTTCATTTGGGCCCCAGTATCTCAGATTCCCATGGCCATCACCATGTGTGCTGACTGTTTTTTTTTTTCCAAGTGCCTTCCCATTCTTCCTGGGACAAATGACTTTATTCCTCCCTAGGACTGGCTTTCTTTCATAGCACACACTAAATTGGTTGGCTATGTGTATAAATGAGTTGGACAGAAACTTCAGTGTTGGATAACTATATATCCATGGAAGCTGAGTCCTTTCTGGGAACCCAGGTCAACTCAGTTGCAAACTAGAACAAATGGGTGGAAAGCCTTATGTCCAAGAGCAGGAATTAAAATCAAGCCTATGAGGCAATGAAACATTTTCTCTGGTTTATTTTTAACTCTTTTGTCTTACCTCTTTTGTAAATATGCATCGTCTTTCTTAGAGTTACTTTGCTCTTGCCTTAGAAAGCTCTAGAAAATCAGCAGAAACTAAAGCTACTAGTCCAGAGGGCCATATCTCAAGAAGCCAGACACACTGTGTTCCATCCT
This sequence comes from Loris lydekkerianus, assembly GCA_963574355.1. Taxonomy (NCBI): domain Eukaryota; kingdom Metazoa; phylum Chordata; class Mammalia; order Primates; family Lorisidae; genus Loris; species Loris lydekkerianus. The sequence continues at coordinate 4,947 of CAUYPK010045416.1, forward strand.
CAAAATATTTCAGGAGGCTGAGGCAAGAGAATTGCCTAACTCCAGGAGTTGGAGGTTGCTGTGAGCTGTATGATGCCACAGCACTCTACTAAGGATGATAAAGTGAGACTCTGTCTCTCCAAAACAACAACAAAAAAAAATTAGAATTTCAAATTATGAAAGAATCCTGTAACTAACTACCTAAACTGGGTTTAGAACAAAGAATCTCAGAATAAAGCAATCTATAAATCCCAATTTCCATTTGCTAAGTGACCAGGAAAGATGGTTCCAGTCCTGGTGCACAGCTATCCTTAGGAATAGGGTGACAGCAAAGAGTGAATTTTTGACTATCCAAAATATTTGTCTTTTAAGGAAGTGGCCAATAGATATTTGGTTAGATACTAACCAAAGCTACATCTTTTAAGACTTGACTTTTAGGAAGTTAATGTTTTGTGAGTGATGATGTATTAGTTTTTTACTTTTTCTAAACAAATTATTCCAATCTTTAGATGCTTGAAACCACAAATATTTATTTTCTCTGAGTTTCTGTGTATCAGAAGTCTTGGAATGGCCTTAGGTACCTCTGGTTCAGGATTTATCTTGTGGCTACAAACAAGGTGTTGGCAGGGCCAACATTCATCTCAAGGCTTGACTGGGGGATGATTCATTTCCACACTCACTCATGTGGCTGTCCAAGTCCTCACAAGGTATTGACCAGAGTATTAATTCCTTGCCTTGTGGGACTCTCCAAGGGCAGTGATAGGTTGGCCTTCCTAATACACTGTCTAACAGAAAGAATAAACTAACAGAGAAAATAAAGGAGGAAAATCAAAGAACATAATTGTCTCTTTGAAGGGAAAGATTACAACATAATTGTCCCTTTGTTTCATTAAGCCCCTGTAACTTAAATAAATTGTTTTATTTGAGAATTTTGGTTTTAACAGTTTTGAGGAATAAACAACACGATTGTGTGCTCTCCATTCTAGTTTTTGCCAAACCCCATTCCAGCCTCACAGAGAAGTGAGAGAGAGAAACCAAAAAAAAAAAAAAAAAAAAAAAAAAAAACAGAAAAAAGGAGAAAAAACAGACAAGCTTCTTTTTGCTGTCAATTGACAGCAATCACTTTTTTCTTTCTCTTTTTCCCCATAAAAGCTTTAAATCTCTTAGTCCTCCTTTCCCCCACCTCTCCTTTATTTTTCTTGCACCACATCCTTCCTACCCTTGGGGAGTAAAATAAACTTTCTTTCTTTAAAACCATTCTAATCTTTGTGTTGAGAATTCTTTCTCATCCCATACCACGAGTCCCTATCATGACAGGTAGTTCACACTATAAATGGCAGCTAACTTCCTCCAGAACAAGGGTTCCAAGAAAGTGACAGCTATGCTAAGGATACAGTTTTTTTTATAGCATGACCCCATAAGAGATATACCATCACTTTTGCCACATTTTGCTCATTGGAGTGAGTCACTAGGTCCAGCCCACACTCAGGTGAAAGGGAGCACACATAGGCCTCAATATTTGGGAGCTATTTCAGAGATTGCCTACTACATATGGGTAGTATCCTGTGGCAGAAATACTCTGCACTTTTGCTACCCCAATGGCTCATGGACTAGCAGCATTAGACACTTGAAGGCTAGATAAAAATGCAGAATCTCAGGTCCAATTCCATTCAGACTTACTGGTGGGTGGATCTGGAGGTGTATGTTTACTGGTTCCTAGCTGCCCATTGCAAAGAATGAGCACTGGTGCGTATTTGATGATGGAGTGATCACAAATACACAGCAATGGCTATCACATACACTTACTGCAGAATACAGGCAAACAAATTATAAGGAGAATGTGCCTCAAAGAGAGAGATGGCTCCTTCTCCATTCATGGAGAAAACATCCCAAAGTCTGAGCACACACTGTCTTTAATAAAGTAACTAGTTTGTCCTGCCTATCCCACCCCCACCCCCAGATTGGTGTACTTCTTGTCTTTGGGGTAATTGACAGTTTGGGTTACATAACAAACTTCTAAGTATGCATGTATCTTCTCCAGTCTTCCTGAAGAATCCATGGAGGTTGAAACTTGTGATTTTAATTGTATGATAAATGCCTCAATGAGCTCGGGTTAGCGTGAAATCATTAGGGGCATCTCACTATCTGTTGCCACTGGGGAGCAATCCCTAATAGTAACTTGGTTTCTATCTCCACCCTTAGCCACTACCCTTTGTTTTGTTTGTTTGTTTTGAGACAGAGTCTCACTCTGTTACTCTGCATAGAGGACATGGCATCATAGCTTACAGCAACCTCAAACTCTTGGGCTTGAATGATCCTCTTGCCTCAGCCTTCCAAGGAGCTGGGACTAAAGGTTCCTGCCACAATATCCAGAGATGAGGTATCACTGTTTCTCAGGCTGGTCTCAAACTCCTGAGCTCAAGCAAACGACCTAGCTCAGCCCCCCAAAGTGCATGAGCCATGGCACTTGGCCAATCTTTCCCTTTTGTCTTCAGTCCTATCAGGGAGAGAAGTGGGGAACTGGGGTGGTAGGTCTTCTCCCAGACCCAGCTACTCCCACCTTTCCTATCAAGAAGAGAAGATATAAGCCAAAAGGCCATGTCTCCCTGCTCAGGCATGGCAGCCCCAGAGGGCAGGGTGGACCATGTGTGAGCCCCGTGCAGGGCCCTAGCTAGACCAGGCCAACACCATCCTACACTACTGAATCCCGAATCTGCAATTGAAAAATGTCTAGAATTTCTTCAAGTGCATATCAAGTTTGAGAAACTCTAGTCCATGGATCTTCCCACATTGACTCTCAAAGGAAACTAACCTTACACTGATGATTATGCATCAGAGTCTTTCAAGCAGATGGTGATAAGCTAATGAGATTCTGCTTTTTATGTTTTTCAGAAAGATAGGCTTGGACAGGTTAATCCATGATCTTAAAATGCACACTCAGTCACCATGTAATGGCTTAATGATGGAGTCTGAACTTTTGTTGGCTATCAGACATAACAATGACCACATGGATGTCTCTGATTCCTGCATAGCATTTATAGGGAAAACAAGATCCTTTGAACTCATGAAAAACCCCAAATCCATCATCCAAGCATCTCTCATTCCTGGATATTATCAGAGTTTTCATTACAGGTTAAATTCTTTGTAACTTTTTCATGTGGAAACTATCCTGTTACCTCCTGTTGGTTCTCCTGCTGAGTGCAAATGGAGTGTGCACTCTACTTCCTACAGCTGCTTTAGATTTTGTTACATTTTCCAGGTTAAAAAAAAAAAAATGTGCTGACAGAACGTGGCTTCATCTACAACTCTCAACTGATTTTAAGAGTATAAACAGAAATATGTTTCCTTATTGTATGTACCAGTGAAATAAAAATATTATCCAAAGACCCACTAGTCACTTTATTTTTAGAAACTGGGCACTAAAGAGAAACAGAAAAATATGTTGGGGAAAGGTCAATAATGAGATAAAGACAGCAAATATGGCTAGACAAAAAGAAAAAAAAAACACACTTTGGTTTGAGCTATTTTCATTGAAAGATATTTGCTTTTTAAATGGAAAAAAAAAAACTTTCCATTCGCATCTGGGCAGAAAGTCAAAATCAAATAGGTATAATTGGAAAAGCTTACTAAATGATGGACTTATGTTACATCTTTCCCCCAACTGATCCTTTTTTGTTTTATTTTACATAATGGAGAAAAATCCTCTTACATAAATAGATTTGAAAGCAAAATGCTCATCACATTTTATTGCAATAAGATGAAAAAGATAAAAACTTAAATCTGTGCCACCAAGAGGTAAACAGCTTTTGCTTAGGCTACAAAATTTCACTTCGTGGGGAGGGTAGGTCTTCTTTATTTTGTTATTCAGGTATGAGTTTGTCAGTAATAACATCATGAAGATTTTCAGGTTCTCTCAATTGGTTAAAAACCCTTAAGGTGTATTTCATTAACCCTAATAGACTGAATGACTATGAATCCAGAATAAAGGGGCTGGGGAGAAAATATGCTCTGGGATTTTAGAGGGAGGGGGATGATGAAGAGCTCAGGAAGTTAGGACCACATTAGGAACTACTCACTAAGAAAGAGAAGATGAAACAGGGCTAAAAGACTGCTGGAGTGATTGATCCTGGTGCAGCTGGCATGGCAGTGGACAGTTTAAGGTCTACATTTCAAAAAATCAGCCAGTCACATCCGAAAATCCAGCCCAGGTCATAGAGCCCAAGTGGTGGGCAGTCAGGATGTGACAAGTGGTATTGTGGGAAATATGACCTTAAGACTTTTATTCAATTTAAGGGGATTGACAAATCAGATCATATAATAGGACCTTGGTTATGAGATCCAGAGGTTGGAATGGGGTCCTTGGTCACAAGGACAAATGGGCTGTTGACTTGCCTAGTACTGACACAAGGCAAAGACCCATGACTGAAATTGGAAGGGATTAAGGAATTTTGTGAATTGGAGAAAAGGAAGAACTTCCGAAAAGAGCTGGCTCATCCCTTTGGCACCCTGGGATACATTATTGAATGACGAAGGAGACGCAGGGGAGGAAGGCAGGAGCTGGAACACAGTGTAGGAGTCTAGATTTAGTAGCTGGGCTGACAGATTCAGGATATAAGAATGTTGATTTGTTTTTAATCCCCTCACTCACCTCCCTAGACAAGAGAGTGCATACTTCGGGCTGAGTTGAGAAAGCAACTGTAGGGGCTGGGACTTCATGTGAACCCATGTGGATCCATCCAGACTGGGAGAGGCAACATGAAGAAAAGGAAGATGGCGCTGACATCATCTTATTTCACTCCAGTGGTGGTCCTTCCTTTAGAAACTTGTTTCCTGTCATGTATGTGCTGCTGGGCCAGCGTGCTTAGCTGGGGATATACTTACAGGTTTCTGTTGTTTTATTTTATGTGGTTTCTTATGAGAAAGAGAGAAAGTGCTGATCTCGTAGCTCTATAATCAAGAAGACGCCCTTATTAGATCCCATTCCGGTAAATAGGAGCAGTATCTAATTTCTTTTGGAAGCAAGGCCATAGAGGAGAAAGGGTATACCACCATGAAAGGCAATCTCGCCTGGAACCAATGTGTTTGAATATTGAACTTTGGGTCACACAGAGTTTTTCCCAGCAATGATATTCGACTACATAATTACTCCGTTCTTCATGTGGTATTGGTAGTGCAAAGAGCAAGTGTGTGCTCTGTATTTACTTTCCAGATTTCCCATTTATTGTTCCCCAAGTGGAATGACGGGGCAAGTTTTATTCCACCACATTGAAAGATAGCTGCTCTTGGCTTCAGGGAGCTTTTTTATTCCTTTTCTTTGATTCCTTGCTAATCCTCTCTTCCTTTGGTGAGTGGATGGGTGACCCCTTGTGTGCCATCTTGTCTAAATAGCACACCTGCTTTCAGGGAGCCATTCTCAAATATTTAACAACCAGTGCAGCTCAGATACCCATCAATGGACACTGACCATAAGTCTTGAGTAGAAAAGTATGGGCCCTCTGCTCTGCCAGAAGATAAAAGTTTAATTGTAGGATTGTGGTGAGGTCATGGGCTTTAGAGGATGTTGTCGGGGGATTCAGGGCAGCAGCTCATGAATCAAGTGGGATAGAAACATTTGGATATTTCTATTATTCTATATTGGCTGACTAGCCTGGTTGACATTTGTTTTTTTCTTCTGTTTTTTTTTTTTTTTGTTGTTGTTGTTGTTTGTTTGTTTTTATTTTTTGAGATAGGGTCTTGCTCTGCTGCCTGTGTTAGAGTACAGTGATGTCATCATAGCTCACAGCAACATCAGACTCCTGGGCTCAAATGATCCTCCTGCCTCAGCCACCCAAGTAGCTGGAGCTACAGGTATGTGCCACCATGCCTGGTTAATTGTTCTGTTTTTTGTTTTTTTTTTGTATGTCTTATTCTTGTTCAGGCCAGTCTTGAACTTCTGGCTTCAATCGATCCTCCCACCTCACCCTTCCAAAGTGTTAGGATTATGGTTGTGAGCCACCGTAACTGCTCCCAGCCTAATATTTGTTTTAAGGACGTTACAGAAACATTACATTTTTAATTACGAAGAAGCTCTGATGCCTGTCTCCTTATCTTACACATTGATTCTGCAAATATTTATCAAGTATCTAGTATGCATCAGAACTTTTCAACATACTACTGAGATACTGGGGAATAAGACTAAAAATAAAATCTCTGCTTCTATTCTATCAGAAGTAGATAACAAATGATAAAGAAAAAAAAAAAAAAAGAAGAATCCATACTGTGATTTCAGATAGTGAGATGTGCCACAAAGCAAAACAAAGCAGTATAAAACAGTGGAGGGAGAAGAGGCTTGAGATGGGACATTGGACCAGGTGTCAGGGAAGGCATCACGAAGGCACTTGAGACAGAAATGAATGGAGGATGGAGATGATGGAAGGTCTGGGGGAGGAGTCCCAGCCAAAGGAAACATTACACAGGAAGTCCTCAAGATGGGAGTGAAATTGAAGAGATTAATTTGATGGGATTTGACTGCCCTGCTTGCTTTTAGTCACTTGCTTTATGTCATTTCCACGCCCCCTCCCACCCCCTCTTCCATGAAGCTAAAGGCTGGGGTAGCTGAAAGTTGTGCTGCTGAATGCTGAAACTTAACCTTCCCTGGCTACTTTATCGATAATATTCCTAAGTCACCATGATAACAGTCCCTGCAGTGGTTGTTCAGGAACTTGGGCCAGCTCCTGTCCAGTTCAAACTGATTGAGACCTCCCATGCTCCAAGGGGCCTGTGCAGGTGTCTGAGAGAGAGAGATGGCCTTTTAAGATGGGAAGGCCAAAAAAATCCACTCTCAGATCATGCTAAGGCCACTTTTTTCAGTACGTATGTCATAAGAAATGTCATGAACCCTGGCTATACGTGGCACTCAAGGAATCCATTACTTTGCTTTTCCCCATTGTTGCCACACCTTAGACCACCCCACTTGCCTCATGTATAAATATCCATAAGACTTATCTTCTGGGAGGCAGATTACAGAGATGTTCTCCTACGTCTTTACTTGGAGGCCTTGTGAATAACATCTTTTCTTTTTTGCCAAATTTGAGCCATAGTGATTGATTTAGAAGGGGGTGTAGCTCGGGGATAGAGCATTTGATTGCCTAGGGATTAATTCACTGAGTGTGAGCAGAATAGACCTAAGCATGCTGATAACAGACGGAATGTGGCACCCTAAACAAACAGAAAGAAAGTGTGACTAGGAGAGTTTTAAGGGAGGGATGGAGGGAGGTCGTGACCCAGTACTCAAGGCCATGAGAGGGATTTCAATTGGGGCATGAGTGGATACCATTGGATAGTATGATCTGAATTATGTTTTAGGAATAACACTCTGGCTGATGTGTTGAGAAGGTATTTGCAGGAGCATGAATAGAAACACAGAGGCCAGCTAGATTTTGTTTTGTGTTTTTGTTATTAAGATCAAACAAGAGGTCACGGTGGATGACTTGGTTATCAGCAAAATGTGAACCCTGAGTATAGTGAAGATGAAATATGTGTGTTCAGTAATTGAACCTGAACTTCTAGTGGGGTTTTGGGGGCAGGAGCTGCATGTTCAAAACCCATCCCTGAAATTTAATATGTAAATGATTTAGACAAGTTATTTAAACACGCCATCTCTGTTTCCTCATTTGCTAAATGAGTATTAGAATGGAATTTTAAAAAATTACATGAATTAATACATGCAAAGAAAGTACTTAGAATAGTGCCTTGTTCAATAAAATGTATCTATTACCAGCATTATTATTATTACTTTCACTCATGTTCCTAAGTAGGTACTTGAGGTTAAGATATGTTACCTAGATCCAGAACATGCATTTTCAACAGGGGCAATATCATTCCCCAAAGAAAGAAATTTGGTTTTTGAGGGACCAAAAAAAAAAAAAAAAAAAAAAAAATCTTTAATGCACAAAGCACACATACACATAAAGTACATAAATTCACATCTACCCATATTAGATATATGTGTATATATGTACTATATATCTAATTAAATATATGTACATGCATATATATTACAATTTCACAAGAAGGTTAATCAGAAAAGAGTCCAAAAAAGCTCATTGGGAAGGCAAAAATGGAAAATAAGTTTGAGAAACACTGTTAAAAAATAAATAAAGAGCCTCCCTGTTTTTTTTTATGGCTGCATAGTATTCCATGGTATTCATATACCACCATTTGTTAATCCATTCATGGGTTGATTGGCATTTGACCTGCTTCCACAACTTGGCTATTGTGAATTGGGCTGCAATAAACATTCTGGTGCACATGTCTTTGTTGTAAAATGATTTTTGTTCATCTGGGTAGATACCTAGTAATGATATTGCAGTATCAAATAGTAGGCCAACTTTTAGTTCCTTGAGAATTCTCCACATTTCTTTCCATATCCTTTCTCTCCATATCCACACCAGTATCTGCAGTTTGGGGATTTGGTGATGTGGGCTAATTTTACTGGAGTTAGGTGATATCTCAAAGTGGTTTTGATCTGCATTTCTCTGATAATTTAAGATGTTGAGCTTTTTTTTTCATGTGTTTGTAGGCCATCTGCCTGTCATCTTCAGAGAATTTTCTGTTCAAGTCTCTTGCCCACAAAAAAAAAAAAAAAAGGAGTTGTTTGTTCTTTTCTTATTGATTAGTTTGAGTTCTCTGTGGATTCTAGTTATCAGACCTTTGTCAGAATCATAACCGGAAAAACCATCTCCCATTCTGAGGGCTGTCTGTTTGCTTTACTTACAGTGCCCTTAGCTGTGCAGAAGCTTTTTAGCTTGATGAGATCCCAGTAATATATTTTTGGTGTTCTTCAATTGCCAGGGGTATCCTCCTCATTAAATAAATTCCCAGGCCAATATCTTCAAGCATTTTCCCTGTACTCTCTTCTAGTATTTTATAGTTTCATGTTTTAAATTTAAATCTTTTTTCCAGTGAGAATCAATTTTTGTTAGTGGTGAAAAGTGAGGGTCCAGTTTCGTACATCTTTTATGTTTATCTGGATGGAGCTGGAACATATTCTTCTTAGTAAAATATCTCAAGAATGGGGGAAAAAAGTATCCAATATACTCAATACTGTTAGAAAACCAATACATAAACACTTACACATTCATACGAATGATAAAACCAAATCTAGTCCAGAAAGAAAGAGGGGAGAGGAATGAGAGGGGAGAGTGACTGGAGGGAGGGTATTTGGTGGAATCTCACCTATTGTACAGAATGCAAGGGCATATTTCAAAACAAACGAGAGTATATTATAAATGACTTACCACAAAAATAAGCAAGTGAGGTGATGGTTATGTTAATTAGTTTGATTTAAACATTCCAAATATATCAAATCATCATATTGTACCCCATAAATGTATACAGTTATGATTTAATAAAAATTAAAAAAAATAAATAAAAATAAAATAAAATAGTAGGAGCACACAGGCTACACATTTGCAGAGCTCACTGTAGAATGAAAATACAAGTGCCTAGGTGGTGGCTGTGGCTCTAAGGCGTAGGGCGCTGGCCCCATATACTGGAGGTGGCGGGTTCAAATCCAACCACCACCAAAAACTGCAAGAAAAAAGAAAAAGAAAAAGAAAATACAAGTGCCTTGTTAAAAAATTATCAAGAATTTCAAGATGATGGCAGAGCATGAAACCCAGAACAGAACCCTTCTAAGTTCATGGTCCTTTGTGACTATCCAGCTTCTACACTCATGAAGACGTCCCTGAGGAGTATTTCAACGTGCCTTCTGGGATCGTTCTGAGACATGTCACAGTGCAACTCAGGGTGTGTTCTTTCTTATTAACATCTCTTACCTAGCACCACACAATTAGCACTATTGCTGAGTGGAGGAGAGTTGAAATGACCTTTTGCTGAGTTTAGCCTATTATTCATAGATCAGAAACAGATTCTGCTAGTATCTAGACACAAAATTAAATGGGTAGTGATGCTCTCCGTATGGGCCACCCCCCAAAAAAAACCACAACAACAAATAAACAAACAACAACAAAAATAAACGAATAGTGATGCTGAATAAGCATTTCAATAGTTTTGATCCACCCTCTCCCCACACAGAGTTTTGTCCTTTTTTCATTAGGTTGGGCCTGAATTATATCCTCCCACAAACAAACAAGTTTTTCTAAAATTATATTTCAGATAATTTGTGATGAAAGCAGGTGGAGAGAAAAACATCACTTCTCAAAGAAAAATGGGGACATCAGCTTCCTCCCTCCTGCACCTCTCCACAGTTTCTGGTGCTGCCTGACTGGAGATTTATAAGAGGAAATGATCTCAGCTTACTACAGAGGGCCTTACGCAGAGGCCCCACCAGCCCTGCCCAGGAGTACCGATTGCTAACTCTGTCTTTTCCTCTGATGCCAGGTCCCAAAAATAGCCCAGTGGGAACCATCCAGCAGCCTGTCCCTCACGGCCTGCAAATCAAAGCCCTGATTAGGTCAACAGATGGGAAAAGTGTCCACATAGCTGCTCAAGAGCTCTCTGATGCCAAGGATATAAAGACCTTCCTGTTCCTCAGAAGCTGAGATGGAGTCAGGAGGTGGGCTGCACCCAGAATACCTCCATCCTCCTCATGCGTGTCCTCGAATCTTCTGGGGATAAGCAATTTCCCCCTGGGAAATTTGACTTTCTGAGATTCCAAAACTCCAGGGATGCACACTGTTTAAACTACTCTTGCTGGATGTCTGGACCACAGAAAGCCCAGTCTTGCTGGGGGTGGCTTACTCTCTGGGACAATCATTTTCAGCGCTTCTATCTTCTATTAAGTGAAGCCATTGAGGATTTTGTCTTCTTATTTCTTGTAGTGACACCTGAAAACAGCAATTAGTATCATTGTACAGAGTATATTAAAAGAATATGAAATAGTCCTTGCCATGTAACGTAAGAGATCTTGGGGGGAGGGAAAAGTAGGGGGAAGGCCATGAAAGGAAATGAAAGAACGCAACAAGGTGGGCATAGCAAACGCCCACATTTTCGTGCATTTGGTTTGCTCTAATGAAAACGTCATAGAGTGGGAGGCTTGTAAACAGCATTTAATTCTCACAGTTCTGGAGACTGGGAAGTCCAGATCTAGCTCCCAGCTGATTTGATGTCAGGTGAGGGTCTGCTTCCTCTAAGGTAACTCTTTTTTAATATTTATTTTATTTTATTTATTTCAGATTAATATGAGGGTACACACGATTAGGTTACAATGTCTGCATTGTTAAAGTCCCTGTTGTAGTTGTGCCCCACACCCAGGAGGTGTGCCCCACACACTTACGTTATGCCCACTAGGTGGGCGCACAAGCCCCTCCCACCTCCTCTCTCCTTCTTCCTCTCCCCCTGTCCCCAACTTGAGTTGAATTGAGTTTTTCTCTTCTGTGACCATACATACTTTGTCTGCTGACTTCATACTAGTATGAAGTACGTTGGATATTTGCTTTTCCAATCCTGTGATTGAGGTAAGTCTTTTCTCATTGCAACGTCACAAGGCAGGAGGGCAGGGTCACTTTGAGAAAGGCATTGATCCCATTCCTGAGGGCTCTGCTCTCGTGAACTAATCTCCTTGCTAAAAACCTACCTCCTGATATCACCTTCGGGGTTAGGATTTCAGCACATGTACATAAATGTGGGAAGGAGCACAGCCTATTCAAGCCAAAGCACTTCATAAAAAGGATTAGTAAATGACAGGCCTATTCCCAAAGTTTCCCCCTTCCCCAACAGATTTGTAAATACTTTTATCAGGACTTAATTTAACATGCTTACTCATTCATGTATTCCTTACGGCTTTTTTCATACTACAAAGGTAGAGCTGAGTAGTCACAGCACAGACCGTGTGGCCCCTAAAACCTGCCCTATCAATCCCTTTACACAAAAAGTGTACAGGTCCCCACTCTGTAATGATGACCACACATGCGGTGCTTATGATGCTGTGCGCCTCACCTGCCTTCTCTCATCCACGTCTCCTCACAGTGGTTCAAAGTGGATACTATCCTTTCCACTTTGCAGACAGGGAAAGAGGTAAAACTGGCCCCTGGCCCAAAGTCACACAGATGCTAAATGATAGGGTTGGGGGTGAAGCGATCTGTCTGATATTGTGGACTTCTTTCTAGACTGTGTTGCCTCACAGCTAAATTCCCTTTAGTTTGCAGATCTGGTTTATGGTTGAAAAATCAAATGTCTTCAGGGGCCAAGCAGGTAAGATCTTGAAGGGCGCTGCTCTAAGCTAGAGGGAGTGCTGTGCCTTGTTGTGGCTGAAATGGAAAGTACAAACCCAGCCTGAAGGCATTCAAATGCGAATTGTTTTCTTTAAGGCTTGGAGAGCCAAGCTAAACATGTCAGCAGGCTGTATTAGGATAACAGGCTGCTGGTTTGTGACCCCTGGACCAGAGCCTCTATCAGGTTGGGCAAGAGCAATGATGATACGCTGAGAATGGAAACCAGAGAGCCTGTTTGTCTCCCTTTCCTTCTCTGGGTCACTGTCTTGGGAGCATCGGAGACGGCTGCATGGGTACATCCCTGACCTCTGGGCCAGACGCCCCTGGTCTTACCTCCTAACTCTGCCACTTAGTCGTGGTACGACTTCAAGCAAGAAAACTGACTTCTATGAGCGACCGATTTTTCATCTTTAAAACTGGAATTTATTTGTTTCATTTTATTGGTCCCTGGTACGTATCTGGTGCTACCTTCGACTCCACTCATCTCAGGACATGGCAACTCTGGACTTCCACTTGCTTAGGACAAAACTGGTGATGTCTTCAGTACAGCCAGTCTTTGAGCACAGGCTGCAAGGTTGTGTATTCAGTAAGCATCTGGAATCTGACCCCTTCTTACCTCTATCACTAACACCTAGGCCAAGGCCTCCATGGTAGCTTACCTGAGTTACTTCAATAACTTCTTTACCTGCCTCTCTTGGACACTTGAGTCTGTTCTCAAATCAATAGTCAGAGAGACCTTATTAAATACTTAAGTCAGCACTCAGAGCCCTTAGCTCAGTGGTTATCGCACACTGGCCATGTGCACCGAGGCTGGCAGGTTCGAGCCCAGCCTGAGCCTGCTAAACAACAATGACAACTGCAACAAAAAAAATAGCTAGGTATTGTGGTGGGCACCTGTAGTCCCAGCTACTTAGGAAGCTGAGGCAAGAGAATCACTTAAGCCCAAGAGTGAGGTTACTGTGAGCTGTGACACCATGGTACTCTACCGAGGGCAACATAGTAAGACTCTCTCTCTCAAAAAAAAAAAAAAAAAAAAAAAAAGATAATAATAATAATAAAAATAAAATAAAATAAATAAATACTTAAGTCAGACCGTGACATTCTCCCATGGTTTCTTCTCTCAGAGTAATAGCAAAAGTTCTTCCAATGACCTTCAGTGTGCCAACGGTTTGTTCTCCATCCCCTGTGACCCTTTCTCTAATAGCTCTGTGACCTCAGCCCCAGTAGTCTGACCTGCCCATGGCCTGGTGCCTCTCCATGAAGCTCTCCCCTCACAGCCTTTGCACCTATTTCTTCTGCCTGGAAAACTCTTCCCTTCAATGTCCACAGGGTGCCTTCCTCATTCCTTTGCACCATCTCTGTGAGGTCTTCCCTAACCATGTAATTCAAATTGCACGCCCCTCCCTATTCTTCTCTCCAATCCCTTCCTGGCTAGCACTTCTTTTTTTATTTTAGGTTAATATAATAGTACATTATATTACTATTAGGGATTAGGTTGCCTTATTTGCATTTTGTAAGGTAAAATCCAAAGTCTGAGTTGTAGTTGAATTCTTCATCCAGGAAGTGTGCTGTATACCTTTACCTGATAGGTGGGAACTAATCAGGCCTCCTTCCTCCCTCTCCACTTCTTAAATTTAATTCTGTTTTTCTCTCATGTGGGCATGTAGCTGTTGATCTACTATTTTCAAAGTAGTACTGGGGCATTTGCTTTTTCATTCTTGAGATACTTTGCTTAGAAGAATGTTCTCCAGATCCATGCAAAGTCTCCATCTTTTTTAATGGCTGAAGAGTATTACATATAACACAGTTTATTAATCCATTCATGGGTTGATGGGCCCTTGTGTTGTTTCCACATCTTTGCAATTATGAATTGAACTGCTATAAATATTTAAGTGAATATATCCTTATGGTAAATTGATTTTTTTTTTTCTTCAGAGTGAATACCTAGTAATGGGATAGCTCAATATTTAAGACCCTGACCCAGGTGAACATCCAATGAATTCCATTACTAGGATTAAATGGGAGGTCTGCTTTAATTCTTTGAGGATTCTCCATATTTTTTTTTCAAAAAGCTTATACTAGTTTGCAATCCTACCAACAGTGTGTGAATCTACCCTACATTCTGTACTCCATGGCAGCACCTGCAGCTTTGGGACCTTGTGATGTTGGCTATTCCTACTGGAGTTAGGTGATAACTCAAAGTCATTTTCTGCCTAGCACTTACTATAAGCACATATTATATGATTTACTTACTTATATTATTTATTGTCTGTTTTCCAAAAAAATTATTTTGCTCCCTGCTATATTTATAGAACTTTGTCACAGGCCCAACCCACAGTACATATTCAATAATTTTTAGTTCCTGTTCTTCATTTTTTCCCCTTTCTCCTTAGAAATAAATTTCCTACATTCTCATTATGTTATTTAATCTCATAGAGTTGAGTCAGAATTATCTTAATTTTGAAGATCCATAACCAGTGATAGGCAGCTAACTTGGGATTCTATGCCAATGCTTGAAAGTCCACAGAGACCCCAGACCAACATCACCATCATCACTTGTTATAAATCTAAATTTGTGAACATCACCCGAGAGTTGCTGAATCAGACATACTGGTGAAGGAACCAGCAGTGTCTTAACAAGCCCACCAGTTGACTCTGATGTGAGTTCAAATTCAAGAACCATTACCTTGTTTGGATTGTTTTATTAAACAGCTCTAGGCCGATGAATGACTAGGACAAAGGAAGTAATGGAAATAGCTGCAGAATGGGATTTAGGAGACCTGTGCCCAACACCCACCTCTGCCATTGGGCAACTTGGATGACTCACTTCTCTGACCTAAAACTTAGGTTATTTAGCTTCATAGGTATAGGAAAAGGGTGATATTTAAGTCCCCGACCCAAATCAACATCCACTAAATCCATTTTGATCTTGCCTCTTTCTCTGAGCTCTAAGACTCTCTCCCAACACATGCCTCTCAATACCTCCTTTCCTCTTTGCTCTATGTCCCTTGATACCAAAGGCTTGTGGCTGCCAGTTGCATGGCTCTTATTTCCAAACATTCTGCTTCCAGAAGGAAAAAAAAATACCCAATATTTGTTTGTTTTACTTATTTACATGGGTATATAAATAAATATATATGTCCTGCTATAAAAACATATTCAGTATATTGTTAATCATACACAAAATGGAAATTAGAGCTTAGGTAATCAAGCAGAGGTCATAACTGAGATTTACCACATTGAAACCCACTTGCCCAGAGAACTCAAGGTTCATCCCGCCCTAAGTCCTCCTAAATAGAAACCCATTTTCCAGGATAATGCTCATTTTCTTCAAGAGCTGAGCATAGTTTCTTTCTAAAAACAACTGGATCAATTTAGAAGAGAACATTATTTATTGAGAATTTATGCTTTTCCCATACACCAGTCTTATTTATTATTTACATGAACACTGTGTAGTAGGTATAATGAACCCATTTTATAGATAAGGAAACTGAGATACAGCTAAGTTAAATAAACTCAAGTTTACTCAGCTGAGAAGTGGTAGAGCTGGGACGATGACAGAATAAGGAATTTCTCCTACAACCAACTGAAGGCATTTCTAGGGATATGTGTCCTTAAAAAGTAATTGTTCAGAAAAGTTGAATAGTATTAATTTCTAAATTGTAGAATTTCAATGCAATTTCTGGAGGGGAGAGGTTTCCTAGTGCCATTCAATGGATAAGCCTCAATAGTTTCTACTCTGTAGAGAGATAGCCCCGGTGACTCTGAGGTTAAGGACACAATTTCTTCAATGAATTCTGGGCTGCTCTCAACCAACCTGGTTATCTGGGTTATGATCTGAAAGTAGCAGAGTATTTTCAACTCACCATCAGACCCAGTACTTCAGGACTGACCCAGATAATTAGAACCACTATGGTGGTGGAAAGAGAAAGAAAGACACCAGAAACCGCCCCAAATTGCTACGTCACATTTAAAAGTCATTAATGTCGCTCATGGAGTAGCTCAGGGAGCAGCTTACAGAGCTGGAGCATACTTACTATTTATCATAACTGGTCTTCCCCAGTTATGGTCTTATTTCCCTGCAGTTAGCATCCCCCGAGTTTCACATGCACTTTACCAGACACACATTTAGTTGACATAAGGTATGGAAAATCTCTCATTCATGTTTGTTTATTTGATGCATCAACTGACAAAATGTGGTTACTTTTATAGTCTCCAACGAGCTGAAAAAAAAAAAAAATCTCAGAAATCTGACTTTTTAAAGTTAATTTTTCTGCCACTGAGAAATAGCTCCATGTTAAAGATTTGTTTACAAGAAACTGCTGTTTCCACATGCTGGAGCAACTCTTCAACATTATTATTATTTTTTTTTTTAAGTTGTTTTTTCCAACCACTAAGTGGATCTAAACATTAAGTGTTTCTGAAGTTGGTTTTCCAGCTCCTGGGCTGCTATTAACTTCTGCTGGGATGAAACACAAGGTCACTGCTGCCACTTAGCCACCCGTAATGCAGGAGTGTAATATTTTGAAAAATTTTAAAAACAGGCTGTTGTGCAATATTTATATTTCATTCACATCAGCACAGGACAGTGTTGACACAAAGTTCCTTTGTTGTTGTTGGCTACTTCCTGCTTCCATCCCACAGAACCTGGCTTCCCACTCCCACTGATGGGAGGAAGAGGCCAACCTGACAAAGGGTCCTTCCCACACGGGGTTGAGCACACAGAGACAGCCTCCTTTTTTCGAGAGGAGAAATGGAGAGAGACACTGTCCCAGTACGTTCGAAAGAAGAGAGAAAACTTGCCCATGACCTTACGATCAAGGAGTTTGAGAGTTAGACATGTGTGTCTCTCTCTCCCAGGAGGAAGGAAAAATGAAGTGTGCTGTTGGTTTTGTATAAAAATCCGTAGTTCACACTTCCTTGCGATTGTTGGATATTTTTTAAAGAATTTCTCACACTGTGTTCCAAAAGCCAACTAGAAATGTGCATTGGGAATCACAGTAACTATTATGAATAAAGAGATGTTTCCATCCCCCGCAAGACGAAATGCCTTTCATTAGACTCTGTTATTTAAGCGAATAATAGGATAGATCCCTAGTAAGAAAATTTTTATATCATTTTCTCCCTGTTTCTCCCCACCCCTGAAGCACCCATGTGTTACTCACCCACATGCATAAACACTCTCCTCGTCTGTCAGCTTTCGGCACACTCTTTTCCAAATTCATGGTCAGCTCCTGTTGGCAAAAGTTGTTCACTCCATGAGAAACGTTAGTATATCATTATCGTCAACAAATAAATACTCTCAAAAGACCATTATCATCTTATCTTGACTTTTAAATTCTGCTTATCTCTGAGCATTCAGGGGGAGAGATAGGAAATAAATGAATGAGTAACTTTAGGAATACTTTCTATAGGGTATTCTGGAAACAAAGCTAGACGTCAAGTAGTAGAGACAGAATAAAGTAAAGAATAATCTACATGTAGCTATCATGAGAGTAACCTGAATTTCCATGGCTTTTTTCCTTTCATTTTTTTAAACTGGAGATAAAGCAACAAAAATAACAGAAGTTCAGGGCTGATACGAGGCTGTTTTGATTGTAGCAACGAAGTTTGCCTGTGCTGTACCAACCCCACTCGAGGTGGGCGTGTTGTTTTTTGGCTCATTTAGAGATCAAGAAATAGAGATCTATGGATTTTTTAATCACTGGTCAATCCACCTTCCATTCTCTATAGCCAATATATATCCTTTATTCAGCCTTTGTCTCGTGAGGCACATAGATTTCGAAGAGAAACCTGTAGGTCATTAACAGTCTGGAGTGTCTGTCATTCCTCTGATAAA
This sequence comes from Loris lydekkerianus, assembly GCA_963574355.1. Classification (NCBI taxonomy): domain Eukaryota; kingdom Metazoa; phylum Chordata; class Mammalia; order Primates; family Lorisidae; genus Loris; species Loris lydekkerianus. Next base: position 22,980 of record CAUYPK010045416.1, read on the forward strand.
ATGGGTTGGGTGAGGTTTCTCAACATGCAGTTGATAAAATGCATTGGTGGAGTCCCATTTCATTTACTTTCCATTTTTTTTTTTTTTTCCCCCCTCCAATGAGAATGTCTTAATGGCCAGCTTCTGTTTTCAATCATGGGGGACATTTCTATGAATTTATTTTCTACATTTTCCAATAAGAAACATATTGTGATCCTTTCAAGGTTAGAAGTAAAGTATGGAAGGGCGGGTGATATTCAGAAAGTTTTTCCTGCTGGCTTACATTAGCAAAAGTATGTATGCGTATGTGTGTATGCATGTGGGTGCAGGTGCTGTGTGTGGACGAGTGTGCATATGTGTGTACGTGTGTGATGGGTATGTGGTTGTACCTACTTTTGAGTGTGAGATGTTGTTCCTGCTCCAAATTTTCTTCCCTTACTATCCTCCTTCCCAAAAAGACCCAGGATTGTGACCCGTGTCTTGTGTAATATTTTCAAAGTCTTACTCTGGCCAGTTTCGATATCTGAACTTAGCATCTGTCCCTTCCACCCTCTCTCAGCCAAGTGTAGGCTTCTGAACGTCATCCTTTAGATGTTTACATACAGTCTGCTTCTTAGTTCTTTCTTCAGCTTAGCTCCCAGTTAGGACACTCTGCCTTTTCTGTGGGTTTAGCGTCCCTCTGGTGACGTACAGTGTGCTAGTCTAGTCCTGCTGGATATAAACGTGATTCGTTTCCTGGCCTGCCCTTTTTCAGGCTGTCCACACTCTGTGAGAGTCCCAAAGCTTCATTTAGGATGTGGCACGCACAAATAGAACTGGCTTACACCAAAAGCACAGTCCCATTTTAATTCATCCTGAAACTGGAATCATAACTCCGATAAGTTCCTTTTAAGCTGGAAAACTCCATTTCTCTGACTACAGACACCTATTTCTTCTTGGCACCAGTATCTACTATTGCTTCACCTACAACACCTTCATCTGGGCTGGCAGAAGACGTGCACCTGCAGCCGCTGATGCACTTTGCACAGAGCAGCAATGTGCTGAGCACTGATGGCATGGACGCAGACACCTTTTCCTGTGTCTCAGCAGACATCATTTCCTTCCACTCCCACTTTATGATTATAAACAGAAATTGACTTAGAATGCCTCTGAGCCAACTCCCAGGCAGTGATTTATTGTTTTGTATCCCTGTCATGGCAATCATAATCTTTGTCACCTCTCATTTGTTTTCTGAGCTTCCCTTGCAGCTATAGGACACTGATATCATATAAAAGAAAATCCACCGGGAAATATTTGAAAGCTACTTTGCTGGGACTCAAAGAAACTGGGTTGTGAATCAAACTTATTTGCTCCAATGACGGACAAGGGAGAAGAACTCAAGTACCAAACTGTGGACACAAATTTCAGCCAGTGCCTGGTCTTGATTCCAGCTACCTTGGTTAATAACTGTATCCTCTGATTTTGTTATTTTAACTCCTCTTACCTTGGTTTCCCCGCCTGTGAAATGGTGACAATAATACTGGCACCTATCTTAGAGGACTGCTAAGAAAATTGAACTAATAGATACTGAGAAAAGTTAATAGATACTGAGTTTTAGAGCAGTGATTGGCTACAAAGGTATTGTATAGCAACAAAGCTATAAAAAACATTGGTGAAACCGATTACCATGGACATTTACCAAGGTGAATTTTGATTTATTTAGCAAACACTTAGCAGAATTCATCTATGAAGAGGACAATGATAAAATGAACAGTAAGGTCTAACACTGTCTAGGTTATAAGAAAATGTTTACTATGCTACAGTATTTTGGGGAGGGTAAATTGTATACCTTCTCACCCAGAAAGTTCTTTCCTCAGAATACAAAAGCTGACTAGTAGATGGAACATATCAATATTTTTTTTTTTTTGAGATAAAAATGTTTGTTTGGGGTTAATAAGGAAATACTACATGTATAATACAGTATCTCCTATAGAATAATGACATTTAAAAAATATTTTATTCATGTATTTAAAGTGCATTGAAAATATCAGGGGTGATAGATAGCACATGTGATTTAAAACATTTTCCTTTTGGTTTATTAGAATTTTCTATATTTTCTTGTATTGTCTTTAGCAGCTTGTGTAAAAAAAAAAAAAGAGTATATACATTAAGATTTCATTTTGGTGAAGCATAATGACTTTTAACTTTAAACAATAAAAGTCTAGATATTTGTTTACATAAAACTGTCTGGCAGAATACACATCAAATAGGAATTGTGGTTAATTTGAGTTAATGGAATTACAGGTTATTTTATTTGGTTTTTGAATATTTCTATTTTCATATTTTACTGCAATTATTATGTAACATTTTGGTTTTTAATGAAATAAAATAAGAAAGAGCTAAGCAGCATATCTTTTTAGTAGGGTACGAATGGCCCTACTAATTTTGTTCCTCTGTAGGTAGCCAAGTAGGAAAATCCTGTAAGTGCCAGATATTTGAGCGTATAAGGATTCACCCCTTCACTCCACCCCCAGCCCCACACATTAATCTGGAGATATTTATATTTTCTGCCAAATATCTGCCCTCAAACCATCCCATATTACTGACATTTTGTCAGATTAATAGATCCCAAGTGATGTGAGCATGTTGACTTTGTGGCAGACTGCCAGAAAAGTCTTTTTACAGATAAAAATGGATATGATAAATTATGTTTCTTGAGATCCTGATGTTTCTATTTAAAGGTGTCTGTAGTAGGTACTCAGCCCATTATGAAAGATGTCTTAAGATTGCTCTCTCTCTCTCTCAAAAAAAAAAAAAAAAAAGGGCATTGTACTATATTTTTTCTTTCATGCTTTGGGAGCAAAATCAGGGTTAACCTGGGGATAGGTCCTTTTGCCCTTGTCTGTGGTTTGTGAATTCCTTGGCCCACCTGTGAATACAAAGCATTCTCTTTTAATTCAGGTTCATTTGTCAGTCTAGGAAAATGCTTTTCTTTTTCAGAGGACCTGGATTGATTGGTTGGAAATATCATTTGGTCCTGTGTTTGTGCTGGATCAGAGATCAGAAAGCCGTTTCAGGCTGCACTGGCTCTCAGACTTAATTTTACTGGTGAAATTCAGAAGTGCAGCAAGACACAGGGAAATCAGAACTGTTTATACAGTCTCTTTTCTTTCTGTCTTAAACTGTTTTAGAGGAAGAATTGTTCTCCAAACTTCCAGAGTTGGCAACAGTACCATTGTGTGCCGTCATTTCTTATTTCTTTCATAATTCTTGTGTCAGCTGGAAAAAAAAAAAAAAAAAAAAAAAAGGGCAGCTAGGGAGGGAAAACATAAGTGAAAAGGATACTTCTTTGGGTGCCTCTCCTGTGTCAGATACAGTTTTAGATTCTTGTACATTTATTCTCTCAATATAATATACTGATTTTTTCCAAAGAAAATTGATATCATAGGAAAGTATCCAATAACTCCCAGACATATTCCATGACTGTTGATAGAAATGAGCTCAAATTCCACATCTGCCTTCTTTACATGGGGCATGATTTTATGATGCTATTCTCAGGAATTTGAACCTATGGCTGCTGGCGTCTAGGTAGGGCTTTCAGTGCAGTGTCTCAAATTCTTCACCCTGTCCTCTGTAGATAGTGATGACAAGGCTGTTGATGAGGAGGAGGATGGAGGGAGGAAGGGTAGAGATGAAGAGATGGTTCCTACCTCAGTGCGATTACGCTGTTGGCAAGGCTTAACGTGAGTGAAGATCTATGCACTTAGAATTTCTGATGTGTGTTTCTTTGGCCCTCTTCCTACTGGCTACATTCGTCCCATGGAGGAGGAGGGGGTTAAAAAATTTCTTTATTGTTTGGTATTCATTGAGGGTACAATGAATTAGGTTACACTGATTGTATTGTTAAGTAAAGTTGGTCTTATAATTGTGACCCTCCCCCAAGAGGTGTGCCATACACCATAAACCCCCAATCCTCCTTTCTCCTTCCCTCTCTCTGGTCCCTCATTCCCTTACCCCAACCTTATATTAGTGCATCTACTGCCTTCATATTAAAATTGAGTACATTGCATTGTTGCTTCTTCATTCTTGTGATGTCTTACTAACAAGTTGTAATATATGTATGCCATGAAATATTATTCAGCCATTTAAAAAGATGGAGACTTTACATCTTTTGTATTAACCTGGGTTGAGTTGGAACACATTCTTCTTAGGAGGGGCTTTTTTTCACTTCAGTGGTGTATTTCTTAAATGTTCAAATTGACATTAAAATGCACTCTCCTGTTTTCCTCTTAATGTATGTTTCATCCTAATGTACGGATCTGTACGTCCAAGAATTCAAAGCACAAATAGCATTGCACGTTTATGCCTTTATTCATAAACTTCTTTATGAATCTAGTGAATATGAAGCCCATTTAGATAATAATGGCATTGAGAGCACTTTCCAGATTCTGGAAGTAGGTTGAAAAAGGTTGCTGAGTGGAGGGTGTTAATGGTCCTACTAATTTTGAGGTCTCTCTGTCACTATCAGACCCCCATTAGATCGGCAGTGTGTGAGTGCTGACGGCTTAACCATTCCAATGTAGAAACAGCCTAAATGCTCATTAACACATGACTGGATTAATAAAATGTGGTATTTGAGGTTGGACAGTTAAGTTCTTGAACTCACCCTAGAAAAAGTGCTGCATCCCTCATTGCTGACTATCACTATGGCCACCTTCAAGGTACTCCCCTTGGCAAGCTATGCACTGATGCCAGCACCTAGTCCACCCTTCAAAGCAATTATGAAACTCTTTTTCTGGAATGGCCATTAGAGCTGTCATTGTATGAAGTCTCACAATTAAGTTCACAAAGTGATCCTAGAAAAGGTACTACAGACCTCGTTGCTGAATATCACTATGGTCACCAGATGGCCAAGGGGAGTATTCTGAAGGTGACCATTGTGATATTGAGCAGTAAAGTATGTAGCACTTTTTCTAGGATGAGTTTGTGACCTTAATTGTCTAACCTCAAATGTGTACCATGGAGTAAACATCAACCATTAAAAAATGGTGATCTAGTATGTTTTGTAACAACCGGGATGGAAGGTGGAACCATTTTCCTAGGTGAAGTATCACAAGAATGGAAAAACAAACACCACATATACTCAATACCAAATTGGAACGAGTTGTTCAACACTTATGTGCACGTATGGAAGCAAAACTCAATTGAATTCAGTGAAGTAGGCGGGAGCAGGAGGAGATGGGTGAATTCCCACTTAACAGGTTTCATCACAGTTCCTGGGTAAAGCACACACTTGCAACTTTGACTTGAAATATACAAAAACAAACTATGTAAGTCAAATGTGTGTACTTCCTTAATAATCTAAAATTTTTAAAAAATGAAGGAAAAGTAACAGTTTCTGTCAGATCTCCAGGGTTTCAGATAGCAAATGAAATGCTTTGACTTAAAGTGGCTTAATTTCATCCTTCCATTTTCTCATTTTCCTATGGTACCCGAGGCCCAAACATTAGAACAATGATTTTATTTTATTTATTTATTTATTTTTAGTTGTTGTATTTTAGTAACAGAGCCTATGATCTGGTCTTTGTCTCAAACTCGGAGACCCTTCTGAGTCTTCAGGAGTCCTTCCCAGATGGTGTGTTTGTGGCAGAGAAAGGGTAGGGGTGGGCATGGGAGACAAAGGGAGCCACAACTGACCATGAAATCAGGTGACTATGGTCATTTGCACTCATGCCACTATAAAAGTGCCCTTCCTGCTTGTAGATGCTGAGACGGGCATGGAGTACAAGGGAAGAATGGAGAAAAACAAACCATTGTGGATTTGCTTTCATTTGCTTTATGTCATTTATCTCCATCCCTGTGTGTAAGCTGGGTATTTCATCTATTTTTAGCCAGATATAGTTTTAGAGACAAGATGATTTGTCTAAATTCCAACTGTATCAAAGGCAGAACTCAGATTAGACTCTTTGTGTCTTGTCGAAAGCTCAGATTAAAACAAAAGAAAACAAAATCAGTCATAAAGAAGATTTGGAATGTTCCCAACACACAGAAATGATTAAATGTTTGAGGTGACTGATACTCCAATTACCCAGATGGTATCATTACACCTTATATCTTTATGTCAAAATAGTTCAATACCCCATAAGTATGTACAGCTATTATGTATTTGTGAAACATATATAGTTTCTGCCCTTTACGGGGTATCCTCACACTGATCCCAAAGATGACTGATCATAAGACATAATTTACAAAACAAGTAGCTCAGAGTACTAATGAATTTGCAAAATGCTCATCAATTTAAAATAATTGGGAAAAGCAACAGCTTGTATTGGTACAGGAGGAATTTTTAATTTTTTAATTAAGTTCTGTAGTGTAACTTGGATTAATACTTGAGGGCTACCAAGTTTGAGGGGCCACCTCTGATAACTTCATATAAGATATTTGAAAAATAATCATTTATATGCAAATTGTAGCTGCTGAGTTTTTGAGAATTGTTATATTTTCCTAGGTAGATTAAACTCCAGGAAATCATTTTAATAGTATTAGCTTTCTTCAAACATTCTCTCTTCATAGATAATAGGAGAGTTAATTTAAGCCCATGTAGTCTCAGTCAAATGATCACAAATGCTAAATGTGCTAGGTCTGAGTTAATAAGATTTCATTGCAATGCAGAATGGATGTATTTACACAAAGTGAAGGCAGAGTGGAGGAGCAATCAGAATCAGATGCAATTAAGATGGGAAATATCATAAGTTAAAAAATCCTTTGATTTTTTGTGTGGACAAAATGGAAATTCTATCTTAAGAAAATAGGCGTAGATGAGACATTTCTTAAACTGATAAAGGCCATCTATAGCAAACCCACAGCCAATATCATATTGAATGGTGTAAAATTGAAAACCTTTCCACTCAGATCTAGAACTAGACAAGGATGCCCATTGTCATTACTGCTATTCAACATGGTAATGGAAGTCCTATCCATCACAATCAGGCAAGAGAAGGGGACCAAGGGTATTCAAATGGGGTCAGAAGAGGTCAAACTCTCACTCTTCACAGATGACATGATCTTATACCTGGGAAACTGCAGGGACTCACCTACAAAACTCTTAGAAGTGATCAAGGATTATAGCAGTTTCTCAGGATACAAAATCGATATTTACAAATCAGTAGCTTTTATACATACCAACAATAGTCACGCTAAAAATATAGTCAAGGACTCTATTCCTTTTACAGTAGTGTCAAAGAAGATGCAAAACCTGGGAATTGATCTAACAAAGGATGTGAAAGATCTCTATAATGAGAATTATGAAACTCTGAGAAAAGAAATAGTTGGAGATGTCAACAAATGGAAACACGTACCATGCTCATGGCTGGGAAGAATCAACATTGTTAAAATGTCTTACTACTCAAAGCAATCTGCAGATTTAATGCAATCCCTGTCAAAGCACCAATGTCACACTTTAAAGAACTTGAAAAAATAGTGCTGCATTTTATATGGAATCAGAAAAAACCTTGAATAGCCAATACATTACTTAGAAATAAAAACAAATCAGGAGGCATCACATTAACAGACTTCAGGTTATACTAGAAATCAATAGTGATCAAAACAGCCTGGTTCTGGCACAAAAATAGAGAGGTAGACATGTGCAACAGAATGGAGAATCTAGGGATGAACCCAATCACATATCATCATTAGATCTTTGATAAGCCTTACAAAAATATACACTAGGGAAAAGATTCCCTATTTAACAAATGGTGTCAGGACAGCTGGCTAGCAACCTGTAGAAGACTGAAACTTGACCTTTCACTACTAAAAAAAATTGATTCTCACTGGATAAAAGGTTTAAACTTAAGACATGAAACTATAAAAATACTAGAAGAGAGTGCAGGGAAAGAGCTTGGAGATATTGGCTTAGGAAAATAGTTTATGAGGAGGACCTCCCTAGCAATTGAAGCAATACCAAAAACATGCTACTGGGATCTCATCAAGCTAAACAGCTTCTGCACAGCCAAGTAGAGCAAACAGACAGGCTTCAAAATGGGAGAAGATTTTTGCAGGTTGATTCTGACAAAGATCTGATAATTAGAATCTACAGAGAACTCAATCAATCAGTAAGAAAAGAATAAACAACCACATTACTTTGTGGGCAAGAGACTTAAACATTATCAGAGAAATGCAAATCAAAACCACTGGAGATATCACCTAACTCCAGTAAGATTAGCCCACATCACAAAATCCCCAAACTGCCGATATTGACATGGATGTGGAGAGAAGGAACATTTCTACACTGCTGGTGGGACTGAAAACTAATACAGCCTTTTCAGAAAGAAGTTGAAAAATTCTCAAGAAATTAAAAGTTAACGTATCATTTGAACCTGCAATCCCATTACTAGGTGTCTAACCAGATGAAAAAAAAATAAATCATTTTACAACAAAGACATTTGCACCAGAATGTTTATTGCAGCCTAATTTATAATTGCCAAGTCATGGAAGCAGCCCAAATGCCCATCAACCCATGAATGGATTAACAAATTGTGGTATATGTATACCATGGAATACTACGCAGCCATAAAAAGATGGAGACCTTACTTCTTTTATGTTTACCTGCATGGAGCTGAAACAAATTCTTCTTAGTAAGTATCTCAAGAATGGGGGAAAAAAGTATCCAATGTAACCAATAATATTATAAACCCAATATATAACCAATATATAATCACTTACACATTCATATGAATGCTAAAACACAAAGGAGAGTAGAGGAAAGAGGGAAAATGGGGAGAGAGAGGGCATGGAGGGTATTTGGTGGGCTCTTACGTCATGTGCACAAGGCAAGGGTACATGTCAAATCTATTAAAAGTAGAGTACAAATGTCTTACATAAGAGTAGAGTATAAATGTCTTGCCACAAAAAAATGTGTAAGTGAGGTGATAGTTATGCTAATCATCATATTGATTTAAGCATTTCACATTGTATATCAAATCATCATATTGTACCCCATAAATGTGTACAGTTATGATTTAATAAAATTAAGTTAAAAAATGGAAATTCTATCTTGTGACATTTGAAGTTTTGCCTTACTCTGAACAGGCTGCTAGTCTTTATAAAGAGTAAGACCGTATGAAGGGGATTGGAGTTTCTTGCATTAAATGTCCATTTAAGCACAAGCTTTGGATTTGTCCAGCCTGCCCTTGCTATTTCGATCCCATTTGGGCAAGTCTCTTAACCACCCTAAGTTTCCATGTAACCCTCTATAAAATGGGAGCAGTGTTGGAGAAATAGAACAAATGTATGCAGAGTTTCTAGAATAAAGTAGGGCGCAAACAAGGTGGTTCTTGTCATCATCATACCATTTGAGTGTTATTCAAGCTGTTTTCAAATGCAAGACAACGAAGACTTAGCTCAATGGCTAGGGTGATTGGTGGGAGGAGGAAGAGCAATTGGCAAATCTCACCTAATGTGCACAACATGAGGGTGTTCAGCATGCCCCTTAGGTGAAGGGCTCATCTATAACTCCAACTTTATTTGGAAGTGGGAACAATGTAACCTAAAAATTTGTACCCTCATATGAATTTGACATTTAAAAAAAAGACTTAGCTCAATGGAACAATTTGAATAAATGACACATTCTCACTCATTAGGTCTTTGTAAGCAGATGGCAACCAAATTTTTCTTTAAAAATGCCTGGTTTGGGGAAGGTGTAGGAAGATGGGAGAAGATGGGTTTGGTCAGCCCCATGCTGGGTTATAGACAAATGCTCACCTCCTGCTTTTGCTCCCAGTTAAGGTACTGTGAAACTTGACAAGGAGAAATCCTTGAAAGAGCATCATGGCTCAGTGAAGTCTGCTTAAATACTAGAAAGAAGGGCCTTGCAAACATAAAAAGACACATCTGCAGTGCATTTTGGTTGCAGTAACAAAAACCGGACAAGTCCCTGGCCCACTCAATCTCTAAAATTGACTTTCCCCTTGAGGAAGTTGAACATTTTCCATGGGTTCTCGTTTGGTGTTTGAATGGGGCAGTCAGTTAAGCTTTCTGGCATCCAAAGTCCTCAGTAGCGTAGAGTGCAATTTCCACTTCCCCACAAGCGCTTTAGACATTTCTTCTGACGGTCATTTAAAGTAGTAATGCTACGTTAAGAGAATATCATTTTCTTTCATCTCCTCTTGCCCTGTTTGGAAAGAGTAATTTTGTACCAAAACAAAAGCAGAAAAACCACCAACTCAATGTAATTTTCCAGGTTCAACCGAAAAAAAAAAAAAAAAAGAAAAAAGAAAAAAAAAATCAAAGTACAGTAGTGAATATACAAAACACATATCTCTTACTGGTATATTCAGAAATACTGTAAAGCACTTTCTTGGTTGTGCCCTGTGAGAGCTTTCAAAAGAAACTGGACAGAATGGCAAAGGAAGGACGTACGCAAAACACATGAAGAGACAGACTTCGGAAGGATGCGGGCTACCTGTAGTTTAAAATATTTATTTATTCCTGGTTGAATTTCATGCCTCTGGCTGCTCCCTCTCTCATGAAGTGTTCCATTTCTGAAAACAGAAAGGAAAGGAGGAAATATCTAAGCTATAAAATGTCAAATTGCTCTCCAAACTTGTTCCAATTTCCAACCACATCAAGAAGGGTATCTGAAAAGACGATCAGCTTTTGCACTAACCAAATACATATATAATTATTTATTTTTAAAAAATTTTCCTTGGGAGTGTGTCATCAAAGGAAAATTCAGGGTTATTCTGAGGCTATGTGCCTCCAATCCCTTAAAAACTAGTTTTGTAGCTACAGTGTATTTGTCTTTTTTTTTTTTTTTTCTTTTTAAAATTTTGTAAATCAAATAAGCCACAATTCAATTTATGTAGGAAAAAAAAAATTCCAAGAGCTGGATATTCATTTTCTGGGAATAAGAGGCTGGTGCCCTCCCAAAGAGCAACTTAAGGAGAAATAATCAAAACCTTACTTGTTTTCTTTTAATACCAAGTGAGAAGAGGGTAAAACCTTGGTGAGATATACCTCCCTGAGTTGTTTCATTCATAGGTCTTTTGAAGGAGTCTCTTGTTCTATAAAGTCACTTCCATTTCCTAAAATATGGAGTGGAAAGTCGGAATTCTGTATCTTTTAGAAATTGGATTTTGTAAACAGAAACACACACATTATATACATTTCTTAAAATTTTAGATTTATGTGAGGATACAAAAAATTAGGTAAAAACATTATATTTTCACCTCGGAAAAATTCAAAGGATTTAAAAGACTTCCTTCCTAATGAACTGCCAGATAACATTTTTGACAAGTTGAGTATAAATTTCAGTTTTGTGAAATGTGTTTAGCTATGAGAGTAATTAGGAGCTAATGGGCTAGTGTCCTATGTCTGAATTAATTGTGTATTTTTGGTCATTCATTTTCTCTCCTCTGTTAGATTGTTAGCTGTATTTTTTTTTTCTTAAAATTTTTGTGGTACCTCTTTTTTTTCTCTGTGTTTCTCTCTCTCTCTCCTGTTTTCTTTTTAATGTGAAATCTCCCTTTCATTTATTTATTTCATTAAAATTTTTATTTCAAAATATTAAGGGAGTATAAATGTTTTATGTATAAATCTCTTTTGTGTGTGATGTCAAAATTAAAATACACATAATTTTGAATTCTGGTCTCTCATGAATTATTACCATTACACAGAAAATTGCCACATACTTCACCTCTGTTCATTGCGCTACTGTTGTAATACGTTTACTTTTTATTTAGTTACATGATTTACTTAGTTAATAATCTTTCTTATTTAATTTACTTTACAGAGAGTATAAACCCTATACTAGGGTGTGCTGCTGCTATTTTCACTTTAGAACAGTCAATTATCTTTTAAAGAAATTAAGAAAAGGAACACAAGATTTTCTATGCATGTATTAAACCACCTATTTAATGTTTCCAGTGTTTGATTTTTCACAGGTATGATCTCCCTTGAGCTTGAAGAAATTCCTTTATCATTTTGTATGTGTGTGTAGGTGGACTGGTGACGAGTTTGGTCAAGTTTTGTTCATGTGAAACATCTTTATTTGGCCTTCTTTTTTGAAGGTTCTCTTGGCAGAATATAGAATCTTAAATGGATAGTTCTGTTGTTGTTATTTTTCCTTTCACCCCCCCCCCCCAGCACTCTAAAATTTTTGCTTCATTATCTTCTGGCTAGCCTTGTTTCTGAGGACATTGTTGCTATCACAGTTTCTCTGAGTATAAAATTATATTTTCCCCTTAGGTGCTTTTAAAATTTTCTCTTTATCATTCAATTTTAGCAATTTATCTAGATGGGATTTATTTTGCATTTATTCTTCTTAGGTTCATGGAAATTTTGACCTGTGTCAATATTTTTAATCAGATTTAGAATGATTTTTTTTTTAAATTTCAGATTAATATGAGGGCATAAATGTTTAGAAACTTTTAATTTTTAATTCTTCAAATATTTTTTCCACCTTATTTTGTCTCATATTTTCTATTTGTTGGAGTACTTTATATGATCTCACAGATCACTGATGTTCTGATCATCTTTTCAAACATCGCTATCTCTTTTTTTTTTCATTTGGGACATTTCTAATGATTTATTTTCAACTTCATTGATGCTTTCTTATTCAGCATTTATGCTGTTAATATTAAGTTCATTCAGATAAATACATTTTAAGCTCTAGAATTTCCATTTGGCTCATTTCTAGAGTTTCCATTCATTTTTTAAAATACTCTTATATGTTTATCTATCATAGGCACCTTTTTCTGTAAGTTCTTTTACATCTTTTAAGTAATCGTATCTGTTAATTCCAATAACTGGGTAACACACATGATTCTCATTCTTTTTACTATTCTTTCTTGATTTGAACTTGAGGGCGATGTTTTCTTTTTCCTTTGCATGAGTCATAATTTTCTATTGCATTTGAACATTTTATGTAAAAGAACAATAGAGACCAAAAAATCTTCTTTTTTTAAAGTTATTTGTTCATTTCCCAAGGAGTTACAAGTCCTTTTGTTCTCTTTGATTTAGGTAAGGGATTGATCCTTGAGGTTTCTCCTAGAGTTGAGCTTGGAGCCATAACTTACTGGATTTAATTCATCTGTGATAAGCGCACCCCCTAAGCCCCACTAATAGAATCTCCTTTTTGGGAGGGACTCGGTGTGCAATGCTACCTTTAAATTCAGTTCTAGTAAGACTTCGCAGTTCAAGCACTACAAGAATTCATGACTATGTGATCTCTTGCTCTCTTCTTTAGACCACCCTCCATTACCACTTTTATTTGTATAAAATATGCAACTGGTGGCAGGTATGGATAGGTATTTATCATCAAATGATTTGTGTTTGAGAATCCTCAAGACTTCATTTTTAAAACTGTGCCTGCCATTACATAAAGCTCAGCTAATTTCTCCTCAGTCCTCCCAAAGCACTGGTGTCTATGGTAGACCATGTCCTCTTTGTGTTTATACCCAACCATGCTGGATTTTATGAGTTCATGTTACCAAATGGAAAATCTGCTGTCTGTTATGTAGAAATATGGAAATGTCAAAACAGACCTTTCTGGTGGTCACTTGGGAATTGACACAGCAAGGGTGGATAAGAGAAGGCGATTGCAGCTGCTAACAGACTGGGTGGTTTCCAAAAATGTGCCCTGATTGAAGAGTCACATGCAAGTGAGATGATGAAAGGAAGGAAAAGGAGGAGTGTGATTTTTATTAAGAGGACTGCTCAGTTAAAAAGAAATAACATTACTTAACTTTATTTTTTCACTCGTGTGCATTCATTCCCTTACTTATTCGATTTCATTTGATACTTGGAGTCAAGGCACTAAGCTTGGAAAAGAGATATAGATAATTATATATTATTTATGTTCTCAAGGGGCTTAGAGACTTTAATTTGGGCATTAAAATATATGGGAGAAAGAAAGAAAGAAAGGAATGAAGGAAGGAAAGGAGGAGAGACAGAGAAAAGGAAAGAAAAAAAGAGATAAGTGAAATTTAAGAAGTAGAACTGTGATGGGTTTTACTTTTTATTTGAGTTGGAAAGTACAAATATTTCTTAATGTAGAAGTATTTGAAGTAAAGAGTTGAACAAGCAAATAAATGAATAATTTATGTAGAGATGGTAGGATACAGTGTTCTGAACTACGAGGAAAATGTGAATGAAAGTATATAGCTTGGAGAGCTCAAGAAGTGCATGCGAACGGCACATTACTTAAATTTAGTTTTATGGAATATTAAAGAGAAAAATGTCAAACAAATTAAAATGACCTGAAAAATCCATATATTCTGTTTCCATGTTCTGTGCTATCTAATGGAGTATAAATAAGCTAAACTATTTTCAAAATATCAAAACAAACTAGCAAACAAAAACAAAAAAACAAAAAAGCCTGTGGTCTCAGTGGCCTCTTCAGGGAATAGCTAGAAGGCAAAAAAAACCAAACAGAAAACAAAGTTTCTGCCACAGTTATCCAAGTTGCACTAGGTAACGTCCATCTCAGTACTGTGCGCAGAATAATCAAATGATAACTCAATTGGCATTACCCTGTAATGGTTAATTTTATGTGCTCAGACATTGGGCATATTCTAGGTGTTTTTGTGACTGTGTTTTTGAATGAAATTAACACTTACGTTGGTAGAGTGAGTAAAGCTTATTACCCTCCTTTGTGTGGGTGGTTCTCGTCCAATCAGTTGAAGGACTGAATAGACCAACAGGCTGATCCTCTCCCACGTAAGAGAGAATTCTCCTGCCTAAGGGCCTCTGCACTGAGACATCCGTGATTTCTTGTTCCACAGCAGCTTTTGGACTTTGGACTCAAACTGGGACATTGGTCCACAGATTTTGGACTTGCCAGCCTCTATAATCACATGAGACAATTTTTAACAATAATAAATGTTTTTATACAGATATAAATACACACACACACACTTGGCTGGCTCTGTTTCTCTGGAGAACTCTTACGAATTTAGACTTCTTTGGAGAATAAAGGATTACCAGCAACACATATATAGGCAAAAATAAGAATCTCCACGAACCCCTTGATAATGAAAAAGTGTTCAAAAATTACTTTTTTCCCCGTAATCCTGGTAAGAGCCTAACCGCACACTCCTGCCAGCCAATGGCCATTTCTTTGACTCTGACGCTGTCACCTAGCAAAAGGAAGCAATGGCTTTTGCAGGGCTGAGAGAGCATCTTGTTCCAGTTGTTCGCCCTGACCATTTCCATCCTGAGGCCATCTGGTTGGCTGCTGAAAATGTTCACTGCACTTGCATTGGCAAATACCGTGTTTCTCCAAATTGGATCTAGAGTCGTAAATACCTGTACGTAGCTCAGCTTTTAAAAATAGCCCAACAGTATCCTGCAAACAGTACATACTTCCTGTTGAACCAGACGGAGAAATCTACAGTGCACCAAGCCTGTGGCACAAGAGAGAGCAACGGCAGTTGCTGGAACCCAGTCACTTATGCCAGAGGAGCTGGCACAGGTCTGCACATAAAATGTAGTCTAGACCTGGTCAAGCCTTTAGCTCTTCCAGGAAACCAAACTTGAAGTGAGGAATTTGAGCTTTTTATTTTCCCTAGTGGGGAAATACTTAGAGATCATTCATATGGTACAGAATGATTATGTGTAAAAATAATGTTTGTATTTTCCTTCTTAAAACTCCTTGCATTGCTTTTGTCTTTGAAACCCTCGATTCAACTTTATTTTTCTAAGTGCATTTATTTGACAAGCATGGAGCATCCTGTGCATGCCTATACCATATCAGGCACACCTTTGTCGTCTCTGAGTTTATATTAATCTGTACCCCTGCCATTGCTTCTCTCTGGTTTTTTTTTTAAACTACATCCTTCTGGTCACTTGATAGATCTTACTCATCTCCTTTACTTTTCTCTGGCTTGAGGCTTTGTCCCTTTTTCTCTCTTTCTGGTCCAAAGGAGTTTGACATAATGTGGCAACTATTTCCTTTACATAATGATGGGTTGGGAAGGAAGAGGTGAGTTAACTTTCCTAACAGTCAGCAATTGGAAGGACTTACCTCTACCGGTGTCAATTGGCTTTTCTCTTCAATCTTGATTTTTTAAAGTATATAGCAACAGGAAAGATCTCTGTCTTTACTGAACTTTTTTTTTTTTCAAGTAAATAAATTAAAAAGATTTCTTAATGGATTCCTCAGATTTTTCTCCATTTGTCTTGCAGATTTGATGAGAACACCTGTTTTTCTTGATCATATATCAGGGAAAATTCTGTTTCTCTTGCCTTTCAATTTGCAGCTAATCAAAAAATAGGAAAAGGAGATAATTTATCTAAGCACTTACCTGAAAAGCATGTCCCAAGATATAAAGAACAATGTTTTTCATGAATAAAATGCATTCTTCATACACTTGTTGAATCCCAGAAGATGAGTAACTCAGATGATGTTAGATATAGAAAATATTTCCAGATTGATCAGTGGTCTGTTTTGCCAAAAATTTAGCAGTGGAGTCATTTTAGGACAAGGGTTGGAAAACTTTTTCTTTAAAGGTCTGGATACCAAATATTTTCTGCTTCTGTTGGCCATGTTGCTTCTATTGCAAACACTCAACTCCATAGTCATAAAGTAGGCATAGATGATCTATAAACAAACAAGCTGTGTTGTTTTAATAAAACTTTATTTTTAAAGCATACAGCAGGCCTATTTTGGCCCCAGGCCTCCTGTTGTAGGATAATAAATTTAAACCAATAAAGTAAAAGCTATGAAACATCTTTTAGAAACATATTTATTAACAGAAATGAAAACAATGTGTATTAGAGATACCCAGAATGAATGGTAAAAATGCAATTCAGTGCTCCTGTCTCAGACATGGGTTTCTGAGTCACTAGCAAATAGGTCTGTAAATCTATACATTATTAAGCATCCCAGGAGACTGTTTTGCACACACTTGAGAATTGCTACTATTCCACAGCCATAAATGTGCAGGTTGACATACACACAATGCAGCAAACCAAGCAGGCAAGACACTGGGTGGGCACATTCATCCTGTCAGTGGTGTGTTTTCTTTTAATTCCATGCATGATGGATTTGTTAAAAGAATGCAATTTTTTCTATGTATTTTTTTTTAATTGTTTGTGATTCATTGAGGGAACAACGAAGTAGGTTACACTGATTGCATTTGTTAGATGAAGTCCCTTATAATTGTGTCCCACCCCTAAGAGTTGTGCCACACACCATGACCCCTAACCCATTTCTCCTTCCTTCTCCCTACCCCTGCATCCCCCTACCCGCCCCTTGTATTATACTGCCTTCATATTGGAATAGAGTACATTGGATTCTTGCTTCTCCATTCCTGTGATGCTTTACTAAGAAGAATGTGTTCTACCTCCATCCAGGTTTATACAAAAGATACAAAGTCTCCATCATTTTTACTGGTTGAATAGTATTCCGTGGTATACATATACCATAGTTTCTTAATCCATTCCTGGGTTGGTAGGCACTTTGGTTGTTTTCCCATTTTGGTGATTGTAAATTGAGCTGTGATAAACACTCTAGTGCAAATGTCCTTATGATAAAAAGTTTTTAGGTAGGCAGAGGGAGGGGGGTTGGTGGGATTACACCTGTGGTGCATCTTACAAGGGTATATGTGAAACTTAGTAAATGTGGAATGTAAATGTCTTAGCACAATAACTAAGAAAATGCCAGGAAGGCTATGTTAACCAGTGTGATGAAAATGTGTCAAACTGTCTATGAAACTAGTGTATGGTGACCCATGA
>CAUYPK010045417.1:0-14592 GCA_963574355.1 Loris lydekkerianus
TACTTTTTCTTCCATTCTTGAGATACTTTACTAAGAAGAATATGTTCCAGCTCCATCCATGTAAACATGAAAGAGGTAAAGTCTCCATCTTTCTTTAAGGCTGCATAATATTCCACGGTGTACATATACCACAATTTATTAATCCATTCATGGATCGATGGACACTTGGGCTTTTTCCATGACTTAGCAATTATGAATTTGGCTGCAATAAACATCCTGGTACAAATATCTTTTTTATGATGTGATTTTTGGTCTTCTGGGCATGTGCCTAGTAGAGGAATTATAGGATTGAATGGCAGATCTATTTTTAGATCTCTAAGTGTTCTCCAAACATCTTTCCAAAAGGAATGTATAAATTTGCATTCCCACCAGCAGTGTAGAAGTGTTCCCTTTTCTCCACGTCCACGCCAACATCTCTGGTCTTGGGATTTTGTGATATGGGCTAATCTTACTGGAGTTAGATGATATCTCAAAGTAGTTTTTATTTGCATTTCTCTGATGATTAAAGATGATGAGCATTTTTTGATATGTCTGTAAGCCATGCGCATGTCTTCTTCAGAGAAGTTTCTCTTCAAGTCCCTTGCCCAGCCAGCAATGGGATCACTTGTTCATTTCTTGCTTATACGTTTGAGTTCTCTGTGAATTCTGGTTATTAAATATATACGTCAGAAACGTAACCTGCAAATATCTTCTCCCATTCTGATGGCTGTTTCCTTGCTTTACTTACTGTGTTCTTGGCTGTGCAGAAGCTTTTTAGTTTGATCAGGTCCCAATTGAAGCTGCTTCAATTGCCTGGGGGGGGGGGGGTCCTCCTCATAAAATACTTGCCTAGACCGATTTCTTCAAAGGTTTTCCCTGCACTCTATTCTAGTATTTTTATAATTTCATGTCTTAAGTTTAAATCTTTAATCCAGTGAGAGTCTAGTCTATCTTAGTTAATGGTGAAAGGTGTGGGTCCAGTTTCAGTCTTCTACAGGTTGCCAGCCAGTTCACCCAGCACCATTTTTTAAATAGGGAATCTTTTCCCCACTGAATGATTTTAATTGGGAGTGTTAACTTTTGTTATTATTATATTCTGTTTTTTCATTTTCAACTCTATTCCAACTTCACTTTTTTTATTTTTTATTTCTATTTTTTTTAATTGTTAAATTATAGCTGTGTACATTAGTGCAATCGCCTGTACCCATTCTAAGATGCACCATAAATGTGGCCCCACCCAGTACCCTCCCTCCACCAAAACCTCCCCCCTCCTTTCCCCTTCCTTGGCCCTTTCTCAGGAATGGAAGAAAAAGTATCCAATGTACTCAGCTCTACTATGAAGCTAAATTATAGCTTTCACATGAAGACTATAACCCAACTATAGCACAAGACTATGGGCAACTTCACATTTTTTAAGACACCAAGATACTTCTTAAACCAAGTATCAGAACCGATGCTATGACTTAAAGAATCATTTCAAGATAATAATTTTTATAAAAAAAATATAGTGTATTCTAACAAAGGCTACAGATACCCTGTCTATCGGTTATAGCAAGTGATAATTAGATGAATTGATGCACGATACTACATTTTTCTTGTTTTGCCATTTTCCACTTTATTTGAAAAAGGCAGTTTCAGGGAAATTGGCAGAGGTGCTGCTAAGAACACAGCTGGGTAGAAATATATCATGAAAAAAGCTATAAAAAGACAGTTTCTCTGTTTGTCTGAATCTCTCAGCTACATGGTTAGTGATGCCTAACAAGGAATACTAAAAAATACATATAGAGGTAGCTTTATGGAACCGACAGGCAGGATGCCATTAGTATCAGCGCTTTCTTCTCCAGCCTCAAGTAAAAGCAACTGCCTGATTGAAATCCTTTCCCGGGAGTGTATAAAGCAGGTGGAAGTGGAGAAGCTGAGTTGATATTGAAGCTGGCTTCTAGGTGGGAGAGGATGAGAAGGATAAAGCACTGTCCACACCAGAGCCAAACCACTGCCTCCTGCGTAAGTGTGCTCTTTGCAGTTGCCTCTATGTATTTACCAAACAAAAAGTGCCCTAAAGTAATGGTCCAGCAGAGCCTCTCTTGTCCTCCCACTGCCATACTGTCCTCTGTCCTCTCAGGGTGTACATACAGAACATGTTGTTGTCATGCCGTTGCTTCTATGGCATGTCCCTTTCTTGACCTTCTATAGCAAGGGTCAGCAAATTATTTTTGTGACGGGTGAGAGATTAATACTGTGGGCTTTGTGGACCACTAGCTTCGGTCACTCAGCTACTATAGTGCAAATGCAGCCATGGACAATACATATACAAACGAGTGCAGCTGCATTCTTTTTTTTTTTTTTTTTTTGTAGACACACAGTCTCATTTTATGGCCCTCAGTAGAGGGTAGAGTGCCGTGGCATCACACAGCTCACAGCAACTCCTGGGCTTAGGCGATTCTCTTGCCTCAGCCTCCCGAGTATCTGGGACTACAGGCACCCGCCATAATGGACGGCTATTTTTTTGTTGCAATTTAGCCGGGGCTGGGTTTGAACCCACCACCCTCAGTATATGGGGCCAGTGCCCTACCCACTGAGCCACAGGTACCCCCCAACAGCTGCATGTTAATAAAGTTTTGTTTACAAAAGCAGACTGTTGGCTGGATTTGACCCATGGGTCATAATTTGCCAACTCCTTTTCTAAGGTATGAAAAAGTAAGAATCTAAATGATTGGGATGACTACTCAGGTGAACTTAGGATATGAGGATGTTAAAAAGTTTTGAGAAATAGTAAAAATTGAAAATCAAGAAGCCAATGATTAATTTTCTTTAATTTATTCTTTCTTGCAAATTGTATTGCTTGCATACTCCCTACTCAGGAGATTTCCTTCCATATGAAGGAGCTCTTTTCCTTCTCTTTCCTCTCATTTATTCCTCCCAAACAGTAGAGCAGTAGTTTAATCTGATTACTAATTCTGAAAGAAAACCATGGGTATGTATAATTCAGCTTTTTCCTCTTGCATTATGATCGGGAGCAAGTTGCTCCTGGCAGCTTTTCTTCTTTGTTTGTGGAATGGGGTCAGGATCTTCCAGGCTGTGTTAATCAGCCTAGTTTTAAGTGTAAAATGTAGGATGTTCCTTGCTTGTAGATATAAGCCATGTTTTCTACCTCAAACTTTATCACGAATAAGGGTGATAATTTTGTCCCTGTGTGGCTTCCTCCTTTATCTCATTTCCTAATCAATTTAGACTGAGGTGGGAAAGTGGAATACTGTCTAGTGAGCTGACTTAGAGACCTCAGAATTGAACATAACAAACATGGGCAGTGCTCCATAGCAACCACAGGGGGAAACAGGTATGTCTTGAGAAAATTAAAGACTTATATAAACTGGCTAAGAACAAAGGGTAAAAATCAAAATACACTACAGAGAATATTACAGATCAATGTCTATTCTTGGGAGTGGGAAGGTGGCTTTAATAGGCAGAAAGAAACTCCAAGAGGAAGTAACATTTGAGTTGAGCTGCAAAGGAAATGTGAGTTCACTAGGCAAGGATAAGACCAAAAGGTATTCTGAGTATTAAAAACAGAAGGGCAGGGCCGTGCCTGTGGCTCAAAGAAGTAGGGTGCCAGCCCCATATGCTGGAGGTGGTGGGTTCAAACCCAGCCCCAGCCAAAAAGTGCAAAAAAAAAAAAAAAAAGGAAAGAAAGAAAAGAAAACAGAAGGGCAAAGGCCCTGATTACACAAAAGAGCACATCATATTCCATGGACAGGGATAAGACACGAGGGATGATAGCAAAGAGGCAGCAAGATCCAGTTCATGGAGGTGCTTACAGGCCACTTAAACACTCTAAGTATTATTTAAATGGCAACGGAGAGCTACTGAAGTTTTCAATGGTCCTAGATAGTACTATTCTCAGATAGTATTTTTTCAAAAAGAAATTACTCTGGATACTTGGATGAAAATGTTATAATCAGGGGCAAAAGTAGATGATCATTGAAGATTTAGGGCCTAATGAGCAAATCTTTACAATCTCCTTGCTTCTTTTCACATTCCTTAATGATCTTACTTCACATTTTACTGTGAAGATAAAAGATATTAGAAGAAAACGGGCACATGTCATCATCTCCATTACACTGCCTGGGTCGCTATCCTTATCCTCTTCCTCCACTTTAGATACTATGGAGAGGAAGTCCCTCCTTCTAACCAAAGCTAATTCCTCTAACTACATGTCCTTCCCACATCCCCCGTCTGAAATCAGCCCTTCCATTTATCTACTCTATTAATAAGCAAAACTTTAGAAGCTTACTGTCTACTTAACTGTCTACTCCCACTTGCCCAGTTTTTTCTTGAACTAACTCCAGTCGTGACGTGTTAATTCCTACCAATCTACTCCAATAGTTTTTATCAAAGTCACTAATAGTATCCACATTAAACAATTCAAACTTATTTGACACATCAGTGTTTGACACAGTTGATCACTATCCCCTGCTTTCATGAGATGTTTTTTCCCTCTCGGTTTCTGGGATTCTACTTCTTCTTGTTTTCTTTCCTCTCTATCTTGGCTGATCTTGATGCCTCAACATTCAAACCTTCTAAACTTAGAACACTTCAAAGCTCAGTCCTTAGATTTTTTTTTATCTTTCCTTTCTATTCTGTTCTTTTTCTTTCCTTCTCTCTTGTGATTCTCATCCACTCTCCAGACTTCAGGTCCCATCTATATTCTTTGTTAACTTCTAGTTTAAATTACTTTCTGGAATACTTAGCTCCTATGCATGACTGCTTGTGCAAATCTGCTGTCAACTGATCAACTATTTCTTCCATAGATTAAACTGCCCCTGTTGTAGAATTCCCTGGCACGTGGAAACTCTGTTTTCCCTACGTCAGGTTATAAACTCTTGCTGTCCTTTCCACCTTTGTGTCTCTCCAAGACACATTCAAACTATCAGCAAATGCTTTTCATTATACCCTCAAAATATGACCAGAATCAAATGACTTCTCAGTTTCTCTACAATTACCATTTGTTCTCAGGCCAGTTCTCACATGTTGTAGACTCTATCTGCTATGGTTCCCTACTGTTCTCCTGGCTTCTTTCCTTGCCTTTCTACATCTCTTCTCCACATACTTAGCAGAGAAAGTGAATGAAAGAATAATAGTCTCTGCTCAAAATTCTCTGGGCAGCGCCTGTAGCTCAGTGGGTAGGGCACTGGCCACATACAGCAAGGCTGGTGGGTTTGAACCTGGCCTGGGCCACCTAAAACAACAATGACAACTGCAACAACAACAAAAAAAGCCTGGCATTGTGGTGGGCGCCTGTAGTCCCAGCTATTTGGGAGGCTGAGGCATGAGAATCGCTTGAGCCTAAAAGTTTGAGGTTGCTATGAGCTATGATGCCACAGCACTCTACCCAAGCCGACAGCGTGAGACTCTGTCTCTCAAAAAAAAAAAAAACAAAAAACAAAAAACAAAAAACAAACAAACAAAAAAAACTCTCAAAGATTTTCTGTCTTATTTGGAGTAAAATGCAAAGACCTAACCTAGGTCTACAATACCCTAAATATCTAGCCTCCACTCCTCTCTCCAACCTCTCTCTCACTGCATTGCAGCCATACTGGGATCCCTGGTGCTCCTTGGATAAACCTCCAACCTCAGAGTCTTTATGTAAGTTTTTCTATTTTCCTAGACATTCTTTTGTCATGTATCTACATTTTTCTCTCATAATTGCTTTTTTTCTTCAATTTTGTTTTGTTTTACTGATAATTCACATTAAGAATTATATAGCAAAAGGTAACCCAAGTCACATTTATAAATTAGTTACATAAACACACACACACACACACACACACACACTAATAAAGGACAATAAAATTATAAAACAATGTTTGGTATCATTTTTTAGCTATGTGAAATAGTCACTTAGAATATATTTTTTGGCATCCTGTTATTTTTTATTTTATTAAAAGTGCTGCCCTTGACTCATGAAAATATTTTATGACCCCCAAATTTTCAGTTGAAAAAAGTTCTTTATAAAATGGTATGTTCCTAATAGTCATCCTTTATCATATTTATTTGCTTAATAAATATTTGCTTTAAATTATAGATAGCATTTATTTTCACATGATGTTTCACATAATTACTTATTTATTCACTTTATGCACCCTATCTCACTACTTTCATTAGAATGAACACTCATGAATATAGAAGATCTGTTTTGTTCAGGACTGTGTGTTCTGTATCTATTACAATGACAGATACTTAGAAAGTGATCCATAGACATGTGTTGATAAACTAAGCAAGAATATATTTCTGAGATATTTTATGAGTTAAATTGACAAAAATTTCTGATAGATTTGATTTGATATGTAAGAAGAAGTCACAAGGAATTTCTTTATGATCTTGTCTTTCAGTTAGCTAAATAGTGGTATTATTCCCTCAAGGTGAATATTCTGCTTGGGACAAAGTATCTGAGGGAAGAATATGAGTTTAATTTTGGACTAGTTGAAGTCAAATTGCTTTAGAACATTAAATGAAGATATCAAGCCCTAAATCAAATCCTTAAAGAAAATTCACATGTCCCATTCAGAACATTCAAATGCAAAAATTCAGGTTCAAGATGATATTTTTGAGTCATCTTTTTCTTTCTCATTTTTCTCTCTATAGCTTTTTCCTTAAGTCACAAATCTAAGAATATAGATTAACCCCTCTTCCACATGCTTTGAAATATGAGGTTATACTTGATCATCTTAGAAATCACGTAAGATCATATTTTTTAATTGTTAAAACATGTATGGTTAAGTAGATAAATAAAAAGATGAAATTTCCTTCACTTTCCCTCTCAAAACATATTGAAATCCACAATATTGCTGTCAAAGGGTATTTGACTCTATCACTCCTAAATTAGATAGGTCAGATATGGGATAAATTTGGACTAGAGACCCTTCATGATGTTGATGTGAATGAATATCACTGGGGTTGGGGATGACATCCTGGGCTTTCTGGACAGAGATGTATTGACAGGAACTGTAGGTGAGTCAAACAGTAGTATCCTTTAGTGTAATAATGAAGATGATCAACGTTGTTTTTTGAGCCCAGCCACTGTCTCTAGGGCTATGCCTCCCTCTTTCTCTCAGCTCTTAATACAACACTAATAAATAAATAAATAAATAAAATAACAACAACAAAAACAACTATAAAAAATAAAAGGTTGTGTTATAAAGAATTTGAGGCAACATTCTCTGAATGTGCATTAATAGCAGTTGTACATGGTAGGGAAAATATAATTTTGATTAAGTGTGTTTGAGATTGCAGGGTTAAACAGAATCACATGAGTTGACTTCCGCAGGACTCTTCAATATATGATAATACGCATTTTAAGTCTCCAGGAAAATGAACAAACATTCAGATGATCAAAAACATTTTGAGAATGAAATCTTTTTTGTTAGGAAACATTTAAAGAAATAATCCATGGGCAATATTTTGAGATATGTTGGTATGAATTATTTTGGGATGGCATCTATAGTAATTATAACATTCTTGAAAATGAAAATATAATCAAGAAAAACACAGATTTTGGTGAAAAGATCACTGGGCCTACTTTTCAACCCCAACTCTGGCTGTGAACACGGTGGCTTTTTATTTGTAAAAAGAGGTAACAGTTCTGATAAAATAGAGAACTTTAAAGAAACTGTTATGTTTTGCTGTGTCAAAAATTTTCAGAGGTCTAAAAAGTTTTAAGTTTTGAGAATCTTGTTTTTCACTTAATTTTTACCCTATGTTCTCTTATTCACCTTTTTCTCCAACCTTGAAACACTTTGACGCCACCCATTCTTGTTTAGTCTGTGGACTCTTTTATTTCACAACTGAGATGATTACAAGGCCTTGTATAATAGTTAAAACTGAAATATGCTTTTAAAATCAAGATTAAAGTCTTTTTATTTTTTTAATATCTATGGCTACAATGTAATGACTCCTCTGAGGGAAAATTATCTTTACCTCAGTCAAGGCCGAATCTCTCACCAAAGCCACCACATCGACACACATTCATAGCTGCCTGTGCATCTCCATTTTCACATTTTAGGGGATCAGATCCAAATGCATTCATTAGAAATAGAAAGCATCTTGTTGCAGAAAGGAGATTCTATTGATCTATTCCATTGAAACTCCCAGGATTGTTATTGTTGTTGTTGTTATAGATAAAATTTAACAGTGAAAAGGTACCAATAATATTCTTAAGATGAGGATTTAGTTTCATATGAGTATTTTATGTAAATATGAGCTATGGTGAGAGATGAGGATGATGGACAGGTGAGGTATGCAGTTAATAGAAGAAAGAGGTACACATCATTGTTGTAAAGTTTTAAAATAATTGCTATGCTATAAATGCTATAGCATATTGAAAATAGTTTTGTTATTTACCAACCATACAATGCTTAAGCAACTTGCTGTTCAGGAGTTACCTGTCACCAAAAACAAATAACATTTGACAGTTGACAAATGTGTGTTTAATCATAGTACACAAAGCTAAACAGAGAATTCTGGTAATTGGCAGTGTCCACGTGACTATTCAACTGATAGTGATAACTTGCACATGTGGAAACATGCCACGCTGCTGAGAGAACTGCCTGGAAAGAGGAGGGAGGACAGTGGTTGGCATTCACATAGAGCCTAGAAGTTGTTGATTTCACGAGACTGAAAAACCTCACAATTCATGGGGCATTCATTGGGTAGAACACATAGAAAGTTTTCATCTTGATAGTGTGATAGAAATTGCCCTAGATTGAGTGTGGCTCTGATTCCTCCTAACACATCTTAAATGCAAGATCTGCTCTTCTGCCCCAAATCAAACTCTTTCCAAGTTTGTGGTCCAGAACAAAGCTCTAAATCATGTCCAAGAACAAAATTCATAAACACCGATAGGCATTTTTAAAAATCTAGCTCCCAACAAGGTAAAATTCAAAATGCCTCACACCCAATCAGAAATAACAAGCAAAAAATCAGGAAAATACCACCCAAATCAAACCGGAACTGGCATAAGTTTATAATTGATAGAGTTATTAAAACAGTATATACAGAGAACTGGTGGGAGAGAATAAAAGAGGTCTCCATCCACAGCATTATTTTTCTCACTCTGTTCTCCCACAACCCTCCACCTATTATAGAGGGGCATGAGTGAATTTATACCCCAACTTCCTGAGCTGTCAGATGGGACAACTCTGAGGGTTACCATATGTCTCCTAGGAGCTCCCTAATGGGAATGATTTCCAATTGCTCACAGTGAATGCTGTCTTGGTAATATACTCTTTACTTTTCTGCTTTACTTTTTCTTACTTCCCTAATTGCATCTCATTTCTTAAATGAAATATCTGAACTCAAATCCTTGCCTTGGGGTCAACATCTGGAGAAATCCAGGCCATAACAATGACTATTTTGAAAATTTTATATTAAATGCCTAACTGAAGTGCTTGCTGCCCTTAGAAAAACAAGCATGAGCTGAGTCAAAATCCCCATGACTTAGGCTCAGGTTTCCTTTTCTCATAAGCATTAGTATATTTAAGATAAATAATATTCACTTCCATCTTATTCTCTATCCTACAAACTCACTGTCTCCTTTTTCATTATGTGCTGTGCTGTGTGTGGGAGCAGCAGGGGAGGGGCCTGGGCTGTCATTTCTCTTTCTTCCTTAAGCACTAGCATCCGCCATCAAACTTAATGGTGTTGGCATAAAAATAGGGATATATCTATGGAACAGAATAGAGAACTAGAGGTGCAACCACTCTCATGTTGCCATCTGATCTTCAATAAACCAACTAAAAGAATACACTGGAGAAAAGAATCACTGTTTAATAAACAGTGCTGGGAGAACAGATTAACCACATGTAAAAGACTGAAACTGAACCTGCACCTCTCACTCCTTATAAAAATTCACTTGTTTTCATTTAAAACATGGATATATGTTTTCAATCTAAAACACAAACCTATAAAAACTCTTGAAGAAAGTGTGAGGAACAACTCTGAATCTTATCAGTCTAAGAAAAGAATTTATGAAGCAGATCCCTTGGCAATTGCAGCAGCAACAAAAATAAATAAACGAGACCTGATCAACTTAAAAAGCTTCTGCACAACTAAGGGCATAATCAACAAAGCAAATAGACAACCTTCAAAATGGGAGAAGATGTTCACATGCTGTGAATCTGAGAAGGGCTAATAATCAGAATCTACAAAGAACTCAAGCAAATCAATAAGAAAAGAGTAAACAACCCCACAAATCATTGGGCAAGAGACAAGTGCAGAATCTTTTTCATGAGGTCAAAGGAATGGCCAAAAAACAAAAAAATGCTCATCATCCCTAATCATCAGAGATAATCAAATCAAAACCACTTTAAGATATCATCTAATCCCAGTGGGAATGGCCCACGTCAACATGTTCCAAAGCAGCAGATGCTGGTGTGGGTGTGGGGAGAGGGGGGTGCTTATGCATTGTTAGTGCCACTACAAACTAGTATAGCCTTTGTAGAAAGAAGTATGGAGCGTCCACAAATAATAAAAAGTAGACTTTCAATTAGATCCTGCACTCTCGTTAGTAGGTATCTGCCCAAAAGATCAAAAAAGTCGTTCTGCCATAGGGAAATTTGCACTTGAATGTTTATATCAGCTAAATTCATGATCACAAAGATCATGAATCTGTGTCCATTAACCCATGAACAGATTGATAAATGGTGGTATGTGTATACCATGGAATACTACTTACCCATAAAAGAGATGGAGATTTTCTATCTTTTGTATTAATGTGGAATGATTTGGAGAACATTCTCCTAAGTAAAGTATAACAAGAATGGAAAAATAAACCATCCCATATATTCAATGCCAAGTTGAAATTAGAAGATTTACAACTATAGGCCCACAAGAGAGAAAAACTCAATTAAATTCAAAAAGTGAAGGAGGAAGTTGGGTAAGTTACCACCATCTGGGTACAATATGTGGGTCTATGGCACAATTCCTGGGGGGAGGGACACAACTACAACTCGGATTTTACCTTACAAATGCCAACAATGTAACTGAATCGTCGGTACCCTCATATTGATCCAAAAATTTTATAGAAGGTCAATTTAAGATTATATAAATTATACTTCCATAAAGCTATTAAAAAATAATTTAGCATATACATACCCAGCATTTGTGCTACAAGGTATTTATTTACTCAGAAATAACAAAAATACTTCTTATAGATAATTTTTTAAAAATCCTTATGGCTTCCTAGTTGAAACACCCAGTTGCAAATTAGTACTTTCCCTTTCATGGGAATTGAATTTCAAACAAGAATCTGCCAATATATTTCTGTTTAAATATTATCTTACTCTTTTATAGCCAAAAAAGGACATTTATTGCAGCTAGATATTTTTTCTATTTCTTCATTTTTTTCTATAGGCACCAGAAGTCTGTTGCAATAAGACTCGCTGAATTATCTCTATAACTTTTACAACTTGACGCTATTGTGTTAATATCATAAAAGGAAAGATTTGCTTTCATTAATGAATATTTCATCATTATATTCTGTCTAAGCAGAGATGAAGGGGTGGGTTATTTAAGTGAGTACTTATAGAATGCAGTGGGGAGATAGTTTGTGATAACTAAAGGGTCCTCCATTGATGAAATATACGGTAAAATTACTGTCATGATCAGGAATAACTAAATCAGGAATAACTGATAAACACTTCCTTTATTTTTGATATGAATAATTTGGGAAATTCACATCTCCTCAGGGAAGCAGTTGTGAATTTGTGTGCATTAGAATGAGTGTGGTTTGTTTAAAATTAATTTTCTATTTGACAGAACAAGCCATTGTGTTTTGCATTTAGTCTAGCTCCCTAAAGTTGTGTCTTAGGAGAAATTTTGTTAAGATTTGGAGGAACTCTCAACTCCAACATCAGTTGCTATATTAAATAATGCTTTTGTTTTTACATCTTGATATTTAATGCATTAATAACAAAATACATACATTATTATATCACAGATTTGTTTTAAAATGTTTTTGATAATTTTGTTTCAATTGGTGTTTTTGTAATCCTATGTATTTAAAAAAAATTAGAGTCCTTAACTCTTTTTTCAGCTTGACTGTTGTTGGTATATATAAAGGCTACCAATTTATGAATTGATTTTGTAACCTCAGACACTGTTCTATTTCTTGATCATTTCTAAGAGTTTTATAGTAGAATCCCTGGTGTTTTCCAGATATACAATCATATCATCTGCCAAGAGCGAAAGTTTGATCTCTTCTGACCCTATATGGATACCCTTGATCACCTTTTCTCCCCTAATTGCGATGGCTAAAACTTCCATTACAATGTTAAAGAGCAGTAGAGACAATGGGCAGCCTTGTCTGGTTCCTGCTCTGAGTGGAAATGATTTCAATTTAACTCCATTCAATACGATATTGGCTATGGGTTTGCTCTAGATGGCCTCTATCAGTTTAAGAAATGTTCCTTCTATACCAATTTTCTCAATTGTTCTGATTATGAAGGGATGCTGGATATTATCAAAAGCTTTTTCTGCATCAATTGAGAGAATCATATGGTCTTTGTTTTTAATTTGTTTATGTGCTGAATTGTATATTTACTTATATATTTACGTATTTTAAACCAGTCTTGAGACCCTGGGATAAAACCAACTTGGTCATGATGTATAATTTGTTTGATGTGTTGCTGGGAACATATTCTTCTTGGTAAAGTATCTCAAGAATGGAAGAAAAGTATCCAATGTACTCAGCCCTACTATGAAACTAATTTATGGCTTTCATATGAAAGCTATAACCCAGTTATAACCTAAGAACATGGGGAATGGGGGATGGGCATAGGGAAGGTGATTGGTGGGATTACACCTGCGGTGCATCTCACAAGGGTATATGTGAAACTTAGTAAATGTAGAATATAATTGTCTTAATACAATAAGAAAATGCCAGGAAGGCTATGTTAACCAGTGTCATGAAAATGTGTCAAACTGTTTATAAAACCAGTGCATGGTGCCCCATGATCACATTAATGTACACAGCTATGATTTAATAATAATAAAATAAATAAATAAATAATTTAGGTTATCTTTCTGCTTTTAGATTTTTATTTTTTATTCAAACAATTCTTAAAATTTATTTTTAATTGAGAAATAAAAATTGTTTACAAAGTATGTTTACAAAGTATGTTTACAAAAAATGTTTACAAAGTATGATGTGATGTTTTGAAATACATATACACTGCAATAACTAAATCAAGATCACTAACGTACATGTTACCTCATGTACTTACCATTTTTATGGTGCAAACACTTCCAATCTACTCTTTAAGTAATTTTCAAAAACACAATATGTGTTGATTAACTATACTCACCAGGTTGGACAATAAATTGATCTCTTAAACTTAGTCCTTCCACCTGACTGAAATATTTTAAATTTCAGATTAATATGAGGTTTTCAAAGACAGTGAGAGGATGCTTCAGCAATCTATGAAACGCAGTATTCCAAAAAAATTATACAGAGAAAAATTTTCTTATTACATAACTAAAATAACAACAATTAATAAATAATTACTATCCATCATTTTTTTTCATAACTCTTCAAGTGACTTTCCTTGATCTATTTCAAAACTTGAGCAGAGCTGGATTCTTTTACTCCATTAAACACCCATAATTTTGGAAAAGGGTAAACAAAGAGAGGGTCATTCATTGTTTAACCATACAGACATGAGTTTGTTACTACTTTTCTCTGTAGGAGGAAATTTGGCTTTTCTTTTCATTCCCAAGATGATTGATAGTGAGGAAATGTGATTGTAACCTTTCGTGCTAAAGAGGCCAAATTATTCTAACAAATATTTTAAAGCAGCAGGTATATTTATCTGAAGTTATTATCATGCTTTTATTTCCTCTCCTTGTTGCAAATATTAAACATTATGTTACAGTGAAAGAAGTTAATCCTCACGGTGCCACACTCTCCTAGGAATGGTATGTTCAAATCTGTTTTCTTATAATGAAGTAAACATTGCCAGAAAGAAAATAGCTAATGAGCATCCCTACTGGCTTATGCAACACTACTAAAGGTCCCTGGCATATCTCATCATCTAAGGTAAAAATAATGATGCTTTAAATGTTAAATGAGTACATTTATGCCTGGCATATAGAATAGAGGCTGACATATAGAACAGATTCAAGAAATCAGTTGCTATTATTGTAAATCTTTAAATCTGGGCATTACCCAAATCCAAATGAAAGAGAGAGATCTTTGCCCCTATGACTTTTCAATATCTTAGTAAAATAATGGCAATGGTAAACAGCAATAACTTTCCACGGGTTATTAATTGTTATTAATTTGGTCAATATACTTTCCTTGCAATTTATTTAATGAATTTGATTTCTACCTTCATGGACTCCCCATAACATATTTCTTTTGTAATGCAAATAAATACATGTCACTTAGATTTCAAACAGATTAAGATGGTCCACAGCAGGGTTTCTTCCAAATTACCAAGACATCCCTAAATTAAAACTAGCCATCATTCAGTGATTCAAACACTGTTCATTTTTCCTTTATAAAGTAATGGTGGGCTCCATACCTTTGTAGGATGTGCTTCCATGAGGAGTTTGAAAATA
>CAUYPK010045418.1:0-18237 GCA_963574355.1 Loris lydekkerianus
TGACTGACACTCATGTAAAGGAACTGCTCCGAGTGGCTACAACTGAATACAAACCTGATTTGCAGAAGATTACTGAAAACAAAAGATGCCAGAAATCCCACTGAGATTATCATCCCATCACTCCAACAAGGTAACAAAAAACGCCTGACTGAGCATGTTATATTATGTGTTTAATATATTATTGTTAAAATTATATGCTTTTGGGTGAGTGTTTGTCTGTTTTGGCAGGTCACTGCGTGGTGTGGCTCTCTGACTCTCACAGTTTAAAATTTTGGCTCTTTGTGTCAAACTCATTTGCCACCCCTATACTAGACTGTTCATTGCAGCTCAATTTACAATTGCCAAAATGTAAAAACAGTTTAAATACCTACCAACCCAGGAATGGATTAACAAGCTGTGGTATATGTATACCATGGAATACTATGCAGCTATTTAAAAAAATGGAGACTTTACATCCTTCATATTAACCTGGATGGAAGTGGAAGACATTATTCTTAGTAAAGCATCACAAGAATGGAGAAGCATGAATCCTATGAACTCAATTTTGATGTAAGGACAATTAATGACAATTAAGGTCACAGTGGGGGGTGGGGGAAGGGGAGAGCACAGAGAGAAAGGAGGAGGGAGGGGTGGGGAAAGGAAGAGCAGAGAGAGGAAAGGAGGGAGGGGGGTGGGGCCTTGGTGTGTGCCACACCTTTTGGGGGCAAGACAGGATTGCAAGTGGGACTTTACCTAACAAATGCAATCAGTATAACCTGGCTTATTGTACCCTCAATGAATCCCCAACAATAAAATAAACAAAGAAAGAAAGAAAGAAAGAGAAATGAGATAAACCTCACAGAATCCTCTAAGTATCTGTTTTATCAGTCCCCATTTAAAAGGTAAGAAAACCAAGGCTACTTATTTTACACTGTTAAGGCGAAAGATTGAGACAATCACCTTCCTAAGTCAAACAAACAAAAAGGCTTCTCTCTTATCAAAGCTTCTAAGAAAAAATTATTTAGACATAAATAACTAGACAGCTGCCTAACTTTGCATCAGGCAGTGCCACTTCTCAGGTTATTACAGTGCAGAATCACCACTTGCACATAGTTACTGAGACAAGTCAGGAGCAACAAACAAACTGAATTTCAATTTGTATGACTCCACCCAATACCTTAACTGTTCCAGGAATGATCAATTGGAGCACAATCAGAGTACTGAGATGGACTGTCACTTGCTTGAAAAAAAAAGGGCAGGTATCATAACAATTATTCACTCTTAAGTGAAGAATATGGTACTAAAATTACACAAAACGGGGACGATAGAAAGCACCCGTTTTATCATCGACACACTGGAGTAAGGGTTCAGAAATATAAAGTAGTGTATATGTATTGACACGTTTAAAACACATACACAATTCTAGTCAGGTGCACGGGCTTACCCCTGTAATCCTAGCCCTTTAGGAGGCCAAGGCCGGAGGATCACTTGAGCCCAGGAGTTCAAGACCAGCCTGAGCAACACATTGAGACCCTGTCTCTACAAAAATAATTGTGAAAATTAGCTGGGTGTAGTGGTGCTCACCTCCAATTCCACCTACATAGAAGGCAAAGGTGGAAGGATCAATCGAGCTGAAGAGTTTGAGGTTACAGAGAACTATGACTGGACCACTGCACTCCAGTCTGTGAGACAGAGAGAGACTTTGTCTCTTAAAAAAAAAGAGGGGAGAGGAAGGGAGGAGAAGAGAGGGAAGGAAGGAAAAAAGAGAGAAGAGAAGAAAAAGATAAACCTCAAAAAAGTCACTCAGGGCCAAGTATACCATAAATGGACATGGAGATTCACAAACTACTTGTCCTAAGTTACTTTAAGATATATTTAATTACAGTATCAAAGTATTTTGAGTTTAACAACAGCATTAAGGCCTTCAAGATTAACATACCACATTTTCCCAAAGTTTGTACCAAAAGGACTTGAATAATATCACTACAGGCTCAGCACCCATAGCACAGTGTTTATGGCGCCAGCCACATGCACCGAGGCTGGCGGGTTCGAACCCAGCCCGAGCAAGCTAAACAACAATGACAACTGCAACAAAAAAACAGCCAGGTGTTGTGGTGGGCTCCTGTAGTCCCAGCTGCTTGGGAGGCTGAGGCAAGAGAATCGCTTAACCCAAGAGTTTTGAGATTGCTGTGAGCTGTGACACCACAGCAATATATCAAGGGTGACAATAGTGAGACTCTTGTCTGAAGAAAAAACAAAAAAAAAAAATCACTGTAGATTTTA
The DNA here is from genome assembly GCA_963574355.1 of Loris lydekkerianus. NCBI lineage: Eukaryota > Metazoa > Chordata > Mammalia > Primates > Lorisidae > Loris > Loris lydekkerianus. The sequence continues at coordinate 2,263 of CAUYPK010045418.1, forward strand.
TCTGACACAAAGTCTGCAACTGACAGCAACAGTTTACCAGACTACTATGTGCCAAATAAATACATTATCATACTTTGTCCTCACAACAACCCTGTGAAGAGAGTACCATTATTATCTTCATTTTACAAATGAAGAAACTGAGATTTAAAAATACTAAATATTGGTGGCGCCTGTGGCTCAAGCGGCTAAGGCACCAACCACATACACCTGAGCTGGTGGGTTCAAATACAGCCTGGGCCCACCAAACAATAATGACAGCTGCAACCAAAAAATAGCTGGGTGTTATGGCGGGCGCCTGTAGTCCCAGCTACTTGGGAGGTGGAGGCAGGAGACTCGCTTGAGCCCAGGAGTTGGAGATTGCTGTGAGCTGTGATGTCACAGCACTCTACCCAGGGCGACAGCTTGAGGCTCTTTCTCAAAAAAAAAAAAAAAAAAACGCTAAATATTATGAGTCCAAGATCACAGAACTACTAAGTGCTAGGAATCTAAATTTGAAACCAGATGCTACCTCCAGAGAGTTCAAGCTCTTCATTGCTACTGATTATTTCATAAAATGATACTATTTAGGAAAGAATTCTTATCTGAATAAAAATTAATCATCAATTAAAAAAAGTGTTAAATTAAAATTTTATTTTGAAACAACCTCTAACTTTGAATCTTCTAAACACACTAGTTCTGAGATCTAGCATCCATGGAAAATCCAATCCCTACAATAAGCTCAGAGCTTTAAGGCAATAAATAAATAAATACTGTTACCCTCCTATGCTAGGTACTGTGGCTATAACAATATATTAAAAACAGGTGGGTTGCCAGGTGCAGGGGCTCACGCCTGTAATCCCAGCACTCTGGGAGGCTGACGCACGTAGACTGCTTGAGCTCAGGAGTTTAAGACCAGCCTGAGGAAGAGCGAGACCCAGTCTCTAAAAAAAATAGTGAGGCATTGTGGCGTTGTAGTCCCAGCTACTTGGGAAGCTGAGGCAAGAGTATCACTTGAACCCAAGAGTTTGAGGTTGCTTGAGCTATGACACCAGAGCACTCTACCTAGGGCAACAAAGTAAGAGTGGGGGTCACCATGATTCTCAATTTTCTAAGTTCTTAAGCTGAGATGGGAAAAAACAACTCATTTCAACTGAATTAGGGTAAGGGAGGAAGAGAGACAGAATAAGCTTTTATTAATTAAAAAATAGTAGTAAAGCAGCATTTTTACATTTAAACAGTAAATGGCTTGTAATCCTTGCACTTTGGGAAACCAAGGCAGGAGAATCAGTTGAACCCCAGAATTCAAGTCCAGCCTGGGCAATAGCAAAACCCCATCTCTATAAATAATACAACAACTGGCTGGGCCTGGTGGTGGCACACGCCTATAGTCCCAGCTACTTAGGAAGCTGAGGCAGGAGGATGGTTCAAAACCAGGAGTTTGAAGTTGCAGTGAACTATGATGACAGCACTGCACTCTAGCCCAGGAAGCACAGCAAGACCCTGTCTCAAAAAAACAAAATAAGCAAAATAAAATAGCAAATGACTAAGTCACTGTGTACACAGTAACCCACTGGCCAACCACCCAAGACACAATTTAAAAAGCACAGATTCATAAAGATGTATTTGCCAATGGAAGGATTCTTTCAGTCAGGAAGCAACTCAAAAGAACGCCTTACTTTCACCAATGCAATAAAACGATTTTCTTTTTTTTTGGCAGTTTTTGGCCAGGGCTGGGTTTGAACCCGCCACCTCCGGCATATGGGGCCAGCGCCCTACTCCTTTGAGCCACAGGCACTGCCCCAAAACTATTTTCTATTTAGTGCCAATTAATTCTGTTCTGGACTCTTCACACACCATTGACTTAAGGAAGAGAAAAATATTTTCTCCTTTCTGTATTTTTATCTCACGAAATCTATCACTAGGTTTGAATATATAATTTGTACTTTGTAATCACATTGTAGTCAAATGAAATAAGATGACCCATGTACTTTAAAAATTTACATTCAGGGGCAGTACCCATAGCTCAGTGGGTAAGGCACCAGCCACATACACCAAGGCTGTCAGTTTCAAACCCAACCTGGGCCAGCTAAAACAACAATGGCAACAAAAAAATAGCCAGGCATTGTGGCGGGTGCCTATAATCCCAGCTACTTGGGAGGCTGAGGCAAGAAAATCACTGAGCCCAAGAATTTGAGGTTGCTGTGAGCTGTGACACTATGACACTCTCCCGAGGGTAACATAGTGAGACTCTGTCTCCAAAAAAAAAATTCACATTCACACATTAAACAATACACCTTCTTTCATAAGTAAAATTTGGCCTTTGATACATCACCTAAGAAACATGACTTCAAGGTATTTTGTAGTGGTGCTCCCAGCTAGGGCAAAGGATGAGAGGGTCTTTGCTAACTAACAGTCACAGGAGAGCACCGTATAGGCCCAGGAAAACCCTATTCCCCCACAGACCTTGCCACCCCATCCTCTTCCTTTTCTGACAAAATGAAGAGGCCCTGTAAAAACTCGTTTCCTCATCTATAATCTATACAGAAAAATCTATACAGAACAGAGCTACAATCTATACAGAAAAATCTCCTACTCACCCACCCCAACCTCTTTCATTCACCTAAATGGCATATTTTCTTTATTTCCCACCTTTGTTATTCATCCTAACCCACCCCCTATTTCTCAGCAACAGGTCATTTTGTTCTATAGCCGGGCAGCAGAAGAGTCAGCTAGCTGAGTACCCCAGACTTGTGTAATAGCAAAAACAAACAAGGAAACAAGGTCTACCAGACTGTAAAGGTTTATGATCTTTGGGAAAGGAGTTCTCCTTCATCCACACCACCCAATAACATATAAGGCTAAACATATTAAACAATACTAAAACATACAAAACATATTAAAACAAAGCAAGAACATAAAATCACAGGATTAGGAATGACCACACGAAATTCAATTACTTTTCAATCTATTTTCCAAGAGCTATTTTATAATGTAACAACATTTTGGCAGTAGAAAATAAACTATCACCGCGGCAATGACTCATGCCAGTAACTCCAGCACTTGGAAAGCCAAAAAGGGAGGACTGTTTGAGGTCAAGAGTTCAAGACCAGCCTGAGCCTGGACAACATAGCAAGATCCTACCTCTACAAAAGAATTTTAAAAATCAGCCAGGCACAGAGCTGCCCACCTGGAGGCACTCAGGAGGCTGAGGTGAGAGGATCACTTGAGCCCGGGAGTTTGAGGCTGTAGTAAGTTGTAATTGTACCACTGCATTTGAGCGTGGGTGACATAGTGAGAACTTGTCTCAAGAAAAGGGAAAGGAAGGGGGGAGGAGCAGGGAGAAGCTATGACTCAATAACTATTTTAGTAGATTTTTAATCTCTATTCTGTGTAATTAAACAGAAAAAAAAAAATTATGATCAAGTAAACCACAAATCAAACCATCATATTTTTACATTCTGTGTATGCTCCTGTAACAATACACAAACACACGGTAGACATGTATTTTATGAATTGGCCATGCCACTTAACTGACTTTAAATACTGAAAATTTCCCCAGGATTAAAACCATGTAGAAGAGGTAACAGTGAAGGGGAAAGAAAAAAAAAAAAAAAAATCAATGAGCTTCACAGCCCACAGCCCAGAAAAATGATTAAAAGCAACAGAAAAACACAACTTAAGATAATAAACTGATACCAAAAATAAGATGATTACAATAACTCAGGTACCTTTTAGCACTCGTTGATAATTTAGCGGCAGTTTTGCTGGATATTTTTCCCTCCTTTTTCTTGGGCTGAACTTGCTCTCTTTCTGGTTCTTGCTGAACACTTTCACGTTGGTCTCCATCGGAACTTCCTCCACTAGTGCTCGGACTGTCATCAACTCTTTGTGCCTCAGTGGACATTTTAGATCCTGGATTAAAGAATCAAAAATTATTCAGCTGTAAGGAGAACTACTGTAAAGTACCTCAAGCATAGAGAAAGTGAGCCTCAAAGTAGAACAAGTAAAACTCAATATAAAATATAGATAAGTTGACCGTTTACAAAATAAACAGCTTTAGGAACTACTATAACTTTTCTTTCCTCCATTCAAATTGTACTGTGAAATAAAAAAAACATGAAAAATTTATACACAAAATTTCACAGCAACATTATTCATAATAGCCAAAAAGTAGAAACAAATCAAACGTCCATTAACTGATGAATGGATAAACAAAATGCAGTAGATCCACATAATGTGGACTATCAACTTGAAAAGTCAAATGAAGTGCAGTATCTACATGCTACAAAACCGATGAACTTTCAATGGTTGTGGGTAAGTGAAAGAAGCCAGCCACAAAGGGCCACAAACTATTATTCCATTTATATGAAGGGTCCAAAATAGGTGAATACACAGAGACACAAAAGTACGTAAGTGGTTTCCAGAGGTTAAGAATGAAAGGAGAATGATGAGCGACTGCTCCTAGGTTTGAAGTATGCTTTGGGAATGATAAAAATGTTCTAAAATTAAGTAATGATGATGTTGCACAACTCTGTAAATATTCTAAAAACCACAGAGTTATACATTTTTAAAGGGCGAATTTTATAGCATGTGAATTACATCTCAATATGCTGTTATAAAAAAGGAAGTAAAAAATGACTGAGGACCTACTTCCTACCAAGCACTGTACTAAGAACTGCCAGAAATTTGGACTAGTAGGCAAGCAAACTTGCTATGTACCCTAAGAGTGGTTAGTACAAATGGCCACAAGAACAGAGAAACAGGGGGACACTTTCAAGTCAATACATCGTCAGATCTGAGCTGAGGTTAAAATCTTCTAAACCAGCAAATTTATTTTAAGTAACCTTTGTGGTAACAGAACACAGAGGCCTGAGTGATTCTAAATAAAAACTAAACTATGTGACAGCATATCCAGCTATATGCTAAGCAACCATGTTTTACAAGAGATAAAGACTACATTGAGACGCTGAAAATTCATTATTTTTCCACAGTCTAGATGAAATATCCCTCATGGCTTTCAAATTCCCTTTGCTCTGAGTTCATGCTCCCCAAGTAACTCTGATTACCAACTCAATTTCCTCAATACTCTGATGCCTACCCTAGCTAGCTGTTATAACCTAGATAACAGACAGGAAAAAATTCCAGTAAATGAAAGGAATATTCCTTCTCTACTGTTATCCTATCATAATCAATTTCTGAGTTTGATTACTATAAATACATCCCTTATGACCCAACGACCTTATAGTGCTCTGACAGATCCAGAAATGAACAGACAAAACCCATATCCAAACTCTAAAAGGCCTTGTGCTCACCATGGTACTGTCACCTAATCACCACTTTCAGTACCACATAGCTACCTTCTCGTATACTTCTTCAAAAAACAAAACTACCTATGTTTAAGAAGTACCATTAACAACACAAAATATGCCTTGAAAACTCATAGGTAAATTGAACAAATTCTTCCAAAAAAGATACTTTTAATTACTCAAATTCAAACTTGAAATAAAACTTTTTCTAATATCAGAATAGGCAATAGATGCTTTAAATAAGGCATAAATTGTTATTACTATTAATTTAGTTAAATGGATAGCTAGCTGATACTGATAAAAATTCATCATCACCAAAGATTTAGCTAACTTGTAGCTTCCTCTAACCAAAACAATTTTATAATGCAAATCTTTAGTGGTCTGGTATTTTTATGGTAAGACAAACCAAAAAGCACAACAAAAGAACGGAGGAATCAGAAAGCACAGAGAGGTATACACGCAATAAAAAATAACAAACGTCTATACCAGGCATCCTCAAACTTTTTAAACAGGGGGCCAATTCACTGTCCCTCAGACCATTGGAGGGCCGGACTATAGTTTAAAAAAAAAAAAAAACTATGAACAAATTCCTATGCATACTGCACAGATCTTATTTTGAAGTAAAAAAACAAAACGGAACAAATAAAATCACACTGTCTCATGTGGCCCGCAGGCCGCAATTTAAGGACCCCTGGTCTATACCAACACACCACCCACATCATCACCCTCCTCTCAACCCCACCAACTCCCTTCCCCCTTGACAAACAAAAACAGGTGTGCCCAAACAGCTCTGAAACACACCAATGGGAACTCTTACTTTTCTACTACTTCTGTAAATGTAATCATCAGTCTCTACAGTGACATCTTTTATGAGCACCTAAGTCACTTAATAGAATACTGAAATTTTATATCAGTATGTTTTATGTCTACTTCTAAAAGTCCTAATATTTCCATTTTTTTAATTTTAATTACACTTTAAATTCTCATTTTAAATTTAACATTTGTTTTTTCAGCTTACTTCTTTCAGTTAAAATATATCAGAAGGTTAAAACCTTGGATGTACATAATAGCTTATTAGATAGACTGGATATGCACAGGAGTGAGAAAGAGAACAATTCTCAGGAAAAGATGCTCAGATATACCAAAATGCTGTCAGCAATATTTTAAAAATGTGAAATGAGTGAGAATCAGTTATATATTTTAAGCCAGAAAGAATTCATCACGTGTCAAATATACGGGAACCTAAATGAAGTAATATTCTTACACTGAGGCTGTGGCTTCATTTTAGTGAATTACAATTAAATAAACTATGTGGAGAGTTTCAGTTGCATATGGTAGTAGTTATAAAGCTACACACTCTTCTATTTATGTGCATTTACATACTAATAATGCTATGATTATATAATCACTTAAAGATTACTCAATGATGTAATCTGAGTCATAATCTGAAACCAAATTTCATAAACTACTGCAGAATATCAGAGGAAAACTAAAGTAAAAATTCATCTCCCTAGAGAATTATGAAAAATACTATTTTAAATGGACAAATAGAGGCATAATTTCTATGGGTTCACAAAAAAGAAAAAAGTGTATTTTCACTTTTGACCTACAATATCTTATTTCATCCAAATCCTAACCTACAAATAATTATTGATAACTACTATAGAAACTTTTAGAAATAAGGTTTTCATTTCTCTTTTTCAAATATCAAGAATAAAGGGAATTTCTACTGATTCTGTTTTTTGAATGCCTGATTACAGAATAAGTATGGGGAAAAAAATGTTGCATTCAGGTGCCACTAATTTTAAACCATTTTAATTAGTTATAAATAACAAATTGCTGTCTTGTCTAAAATACAAATGAATAAAAACTTCTGAATTGTAACTCTTTAAACATTATCTTCTAAATTACCATTTTAAAATTATCTTTAAAAGTAGTTCCTAAATAGCTAATTTGATTCAATCGTCTAATTTATAGGAAAAATAAATTGAAATCCCTGGGTTACAAACACAGGCCCTATTTTCTAATGATAGTTTCAAAGACAGTGAGATATACAAATTGATATGTTTACTTCAAACTCAAAGTAAAACTTGGCTTTTAAACATAAAATAGAAACGTAGTCTTTCCTAAAATATGTATTAAGAGTTTAAATATTATGCCTTCTTCAACCCACCAATTGTCTAAGCTTATATTAGCTATGTACTCTAAGCTGTAATTATAGTCCTAGAAATTAACAAGTGAATGAAACTCACCTGTTCTGTAAAAATGAAATTATTTGACCTTAAACATTACTGATAACATAAAAGCAACTATATTCACTCCATAAATCCAGATTACTATCCAGATAAGCCTTACATAGTAACTAATAGCATAAAACTGCAAAAACAAGTGTTCATTTGAGCTTTTATAACAGGAAACCGTTTAATTCTGTCGTGTTATCTTGCTGCCCTCCTACTCACAGTTCTAACTTTTCTAAGGTATAAAATAAAGTAATTCATATATGCACATTTTCTGGCAACATCTAGCTTTACACTTAACTGTAAAGGTATTTATGCACAAAATAATAGGGGAACACTTTATTCTGGAGCAAGGGGTGCTGTAGGAGAGACAGAGTGGGATATATTATATGAAAACACTATCTTCAGCATCAGCCCACATACGGAACTCCAAGGAGCCAAGGAGCAGCTGTCTGAGTAAAGGCAAATATTTAGATTCTCAAGGTCCAGTCTGAATTATCACATATTCAGAAATACTTTTTAAAGAGTCGGGGATTAAAAACTAAGAAAAGCTTAAAATTTTTCTGAACCGCGAGATCATCTGAGAATAAACCCTAGTACCTCCTTTAGTACTTTTAAATAAAACCATTTGGGTGGACTCTCAAGAATACACAATACAAAACGAAGAATCCCGAAAACATGCAAATAGGTCTAACAGCCACCGAGCACAGGATGATATCTTTCTAAAGAGGCCTTAATTTCCTTAAGGGAAGATGGATTGGACATTTCTGGTTGGATGTGAAGGAAAAGGCCACGAGAAGCCACGCTTTATCTTCATTAAAAATGGTAAAGGGCAAAAGGATGAAAACATTATTACAGAAGAAGAGAAGAGAGAAGAGAAGAGAAGTGAGGAGGGGGGAAGAGGGAGAGAATAGAGGGAATCCAGTTTCAAACCAGGCCAGTGGGGACTGCAGAGGAGAGACCAGAGAAAAATGGGCTTCGTTGCCAAACTGTGACAAGCGCCAGGAATCACAAAAGACCAATACAACACACACCCCACACCAGAGCACATACAAATTACACCCCACAAGGTCTTCTCCCGGCGGGCCACCGGGGTGCGGCGGCGGAGCCAGACCTGCCACTCGCCAGGAGAGACACCATGTGCAGCAATTATGCAATTAGGGAAAATAGCAAAAGATCAAGCCAGGCACTTTCCACCGTGACATTTATCCTGTACTTTTGCAAAGACTTAGTTCCAGGATACGGCTGGGAGAGGGCAGGGGCTGGGAGGGTGGAGAGGGATGGGGAACTGAGAACGAAAGAGGGTAGAAGAAGGGCAGGAGAGGGAAGAGGCGGGGGAGGGGATGGGAGGAGGGGGAAGGGTAGAAAGGGCGAGAAACGGGGGCAGGAGGCTCGCGGGAGGCGGCGCAGAGAACAGGGCACGCCGGGGAGCCAGGAAGGGGGGAACTAGGGCGCGAGCGGTGTAAGCAGAGACCTGCAGCGCGGAGGAGGACTGCGGGGTAAGGAGGGCGCCCGCGAGAGGGAGGACGCCCGAAGACGGGAGGCACGGGCACGGCCCGGGCGAATACCTGAAAGAGGGGTGTCCCTGCAGGTCGCAGGCTCGAACCAAAGCCCGGGCGAGAGGGCTGCCGAGGCGAGAGGAGGAGGAGGAGGGGAGGCCCCAGGGACGAGATGTCCCCCGCGGACCGTCTAGTCACCGAAAGCCGGACCCACGCACCACGCACCCGACCACGCCTGTCCCCTCCGCGCTCGCGCCCGCCCAGACTCACCCTCAGCTCTCTCGCTGCCGCCGCCCCCGGCCGTTCCAGCTCTGGCTCCGGAGGCTGCTGCCCACGGCTGCCGCTGTGGCTATCCCTGAGTCTTGGAAAGTGAAGCCACCACCTCCAGCAGGCGCCGCCGCCCGGCCGTCCGCGCGCGCGCCCGCCACTACACGTGCCCGCCCGCCAGCCCGGGAGAGACCGCGAGAGCGCGAGCCCCACGTCGGCCGTGCGGCGCCGCGCGCCTCCCTCTGCTCCCCCCGCCCCTCCTGCACCGGCGCGCGGCCGCGAGGGGGCGGGGGCGGGCACGCGCATGGGCAAGTTGCCCCGTCGGCTGGGAGAGGGGCGGGGGCGCGGCGCGGAAAAGTAAAGTGACAGCCAGGTCCTGTGTGCAGGCCCGGCCGTTGCGGGGAGTGGGGCGCGGGTCGTCCTACGGGGAAGGGTCGGCAAAAGTGGGGGAAACCGAGGCTGAAGGAACGGCTTGAAGAGAAGGGACGCGGGGGCCTTGACGGGCACGCGCATTAAAGGGAAATGCCGGATAGGGGCGGGGGTTTGCCTCTACAGGCAGGGGCGATGGGCGGGGAAAGCCTTCTACCCCACCAGCCCCTACTCTAGTTCTTAACACTCGCCTCAGGGCTTTCCCATAGCAGCTACAAGGACTGACCCTATTAACACACTAACCCAAACTTGTGGACGTGTGGTGCCCACATGCACCCAAGATAGAACTTCACATTGCCTTTGAAAGTTTGCCCAAGCTAAGCCTGACACTGCAGCACCGAAGTCCTTCTTCTTTTTTGCTCGCCTAATCCAAGAATGCACGCCAGCTGGTAGCAAGGCGCTCCAGGCCTTTTAGACCCGGGATACTGGGGAGAGGGGCGAGGGAACAGAAGTGTAGCGTTAGGTACAGAGCTGATGGGAAGCTACTTTAATGCCCAGTTGAAGGGTATGGGAACAGCAGTAGAGCAGCACTGTGAATGCCCCGAGGGAACATTAGCTTTTCCTGTAAGTTTTACACTGTTTTTGCAAATTCACCTTCCATAAAATTTCCCCTACCCTACCTCCAGCCTCTTACCAATAGAGTGCTTGCTATTGCTGTTCCTAAACCGCTTCTAGCCCGAGATTCTGGCTATACGTGGAAAAGTTGTCCTGCCTAGACAGGGCTGAAGACAAAAACCCCACCAAGGAAAGACAGACCTAGTATATACTAATTCACTTGAACATAACCTAGTCACATACATAATTAGATGTGGAAAATAAGCCTACTAGGTGCCCTGAACCTAGCATGGGGTAATGAGCAGAGCTGAGAGCAACTTAAGCAGCCTAAAGAAATCAATGCAATAAGACCAGAAGACGAGCAAGTCAGGAGCCAAGCACATGTCTGTAACTGAAAATTCTTCAATCAAACGCCTTCGTGAAGAATTGACTGTTGGATTTACATCATCTATGAAAATTCACTCAAAAAAGTATTGGCTCCTTAACCTCCATAAATCACCATGGAGTAAAAACTGGATGCATTTTTGTGAATCGTTTCTATGTGTCCCTCAAGACATCATCAACAGGCCCCATGACCCTTGAACTCTATTTTGGAGGCTTAGAAATTAACATATCCCAGGATCATCAATTTTGTAGCCACCTATATCTTTCACATGGTGCAATATACTAGTAGGCATGATATGTTTGTAGGAAAAGAGGACATAAAATGTGTCATATTTGCTTTCTAGTATTTAAAATATGACCAAATAGACCATTTCATAGACGGACTGAAATGTGTGTGTAATTTATTTTTCCTTATACCTCTACATATTATCATTTTCATTTTATTTATTGTGTTTTAATAATATAGAAAGATCAAAGCCTCCTGTGTGTTTTGCAACTCTTTAGTGAGGATAGATGACAGAATCTCCATTTCCTAGGTCTCTATGCTAGTCTCCAAATAAACTATACTATGTAAAGATTTTATATATACTCTTCTCTATATATCCTGTTGATATTTTGTTTGTTAACAACAAATATTTTATAACAAATGTTCTTCAGTTACAGAAAGTATCGAAGTTTTTTTTAGTCATTGGTCATTGTCCACTGGGCTAGGGATGCAGCATGTCAACGTCTGTCTTTGTGGAAAGGATTGGAAGAGGTTTCAATGCTTAATTGCTAAAACCATGGTTGCTACAGTACTTAGTTTTTCTGTAGATGTTTTAACCGCTATTTAGTATTTAAGTTCAAAATGAGTACAAATCAGAGTTACAATTTTATTTATTCAAGGAATGTTTATTGATACCAGGCATTGTCTGATATAGAATGAAACAAATATCGCTGTCCTCAGAGCTTCTCTCAGACCCTTCTCTGTTTTGCACTCTACATACAATTCATCAGCAAATTCTGTTGACTCTGTTTTCAAAAATACATTCTAAAGTATCCATTTCTTCCCGTCCTCCTACCCCCTGCTAATGCGCTGGTCCAAGCCACCACCATCTCTCAATTAATAGTCTCCTACCTGATCTTTCTGCTTCCTACTGTCTATCTTACACACACACACACACATACACAGAGCAGTCTGAATGGTCCTTAGATTATGTCTCTCCTTTCCTCAAAAATTCCAATGGTTTTCCATGCTAGAGTGACAGCAAAAGTTATTACAATTGCTGTTAATACATTTCCCTGCATGGGGCTGGAACACAGTGGCTCATGCCTATAATCTTAGCACTCTAGAAGGCTCAGGTGGGTGAATTGCTTGAGTTCAGGAGTTCAAGACCACCCTGAGCAAAAGTGAGACCCCATCTCTAAAAATAGCAAGGCATTGTGGCAAGTGCCTGTAGTCCCTTCTACCCTGGAGGCTGAGGCAAGACGGTCTCTGGAGCCCGAAGAGTTTGAGGTTGCTGTGAGCTATAATTCCATGGCACTCTGCCAAGGTACTGAATGAGACTCTGTCTTAAAAAAAAGAAATCCCCTGCATAATGTGCCTGCTGCCCCCAACCCTTCTGACCTCACATTGTACAATTTTAGACCATACTCACCTCCTTCCAACCACACTATCTTTGCTATTATAGAATACATCATGCATTCTTCAGCCTCAAACTTACGTACATGTTATTTCCTATCTCTAAAGCATTCTTCTCTCCCACCCTTCCTCCAAAACTTAGCCCCTTCCTCTGCTTCATTTTAGCCCTAGGATCATCATCTAACATATTTTTTACTTGTTTATCTTAGTCTGCCCTTTCTTCTACTTCTTCCTTCCTTCCTCTTCCCCCACCTCATATAAAAGCATCTTGAGAAAAAGGATTTTGTTGGCTGTATATGTATACATATTCAATGTTCGTTGAGTGAATAAAATTGACCTCATTCAGCTGATGACATAGTAGAGAAATAGTTTTAATTTCTTTAATAGTAATAATTAGCACTTACTGTATCATTAATTTATACTAGGCAAAATGCCAAGCACTTTACACATACTAAATCATGACCACTATATGACTTGGTTTTATCCAGTCAACCCCACTGTAAAGATGAGAACACCAAGGTGCATAGAGATTAAGCCACCTCCTCACAGTCATACAGCTAGTGAGGAACAGAATTGGGATTTGAAATCAGGAGTTTGGCTCTGGAATCTGAACTCAGGATCAGTTCAATATTACATAGATTTTATTTGATATTTCTCAGTTTCTCTCCCCTGAGACACAGACTTGGTGTCCAAGACAAATAGTTCACCTTCCTTATATTTCCTACTCTGGTTCATCAATCTGTCACTCACTCTCTCCTTTCTTTCATTTTTTACTGCTGGGCATTGATACAGAGGCAACATTTTTCCCCATTAGAACTGGCAAATGGGAATATTTTTTAAGGGTCCTCATTATAGCTTTGTTACTGCCAACTTCATGAGTTGGTTGATTCAAAATCAGTTTTCCAGTTTGAATGGATAGATGATAGAAAAGACTTGGGGACAGTGTGTGGGACCTGGGCTGGATTTCAGCAGAAAGCATCACACTGGTAGAGTCCTGCTGGTTGTTAAAACAGCTTCTGTTCTTGCTAGGCACTCAATGATCAGGAGTTATTAAATATTTGGATTGTACCTCCTGAAAGAAATATCATATTAGCTCAAGATTATCAAAGATTAGGACCTTGAGAGAATGGAATGGAAAACAATGATCTTTTGCTTACAAATTTGGCTTTCCAGAGATTGTAGGCACGCCCCATTGTCTAGTAAAGTACTGACAGAAAGGTACAGACCAGGTGCTTAACAATTGTTTCTTGTAAAAAGGAACAAATGAATGAATGAATGAGTTTCTTTTTTTTTTTTAGAGACAGAGTCTCACCTTGTCACCTTCGGTAGAGTGCCCTGGCGTCACAGCTCACAGCAACCTCCAGCTCTTGGGCTTAGACGATTCTCTTGCCTCAGCCTCCCAAGTAGCTGGGACTACAGGTGCCCACTACAACGCCCAGCTATTTGTTGCAATTTGGCCGGGGCCGGGTTTGAACCTGCTACCCTTGGTATATGGGGCCAGCACCCTACTCACTGAGCCACAGGAGCCACCATGAATGAATGAATTTCTAACAAGGTATGGAAAGAGTACTGAACACATATTCTCCTGACTTTCTCACTTAGTCAGGAATTGCTACCTGGACCAGCATGTATGATTGTACATGTTGCACACTGCAAAAGGTCAAGAGGAGCCATTTATACATAGTATAAATTAAGATGTGAACACAGAAATGTAGCTGCTCCTCTGGCTCCCAGCCTCTGCACAAATATGATAGTCATTCTCTAAGGTGGCTCTTAATAATCCCTGCTCCTGGTATTCACACTTTTGTAATCCCCTCCCACATTGTACCAAAGTTGGTACAATGCTGAGAGCTGATGGTATATCACTTCCTAGATTAGTGTTTAACAGATAACAGGTTTCCATCTTGCTTATGTGCCTGCTCTCATGCTGTCTCATGTACACGCGTGTGCACACTCGCTCTCCCCTCACTCATTCCGGAGAAGCTAGCTGCCATATTGTGGGCAGGCCTACAGAGAGGCACATGCGGCTAGAAAACAGGTCTCCTGCTAACATTCACATGAGTAAGCTCAGAAGCAAATCCTTCAGCCTCAGCTAAGCCTTTGCCCCTGATAACATCTTATCTGCAACTTCAGGAAAGATCTTGAGTCAGAAACCCCAGCTAAGCCATTCTTAAACCTTGAGATGATATTGGTTGTTTTCGGCCACTAAGTTTTGAGGGTGATTTGTTATGCAGCAGTAGATAATTAGTAACCATGATCTCTGCTCACTAACAATGAAATCCCCCCTCAAGTCCTCCACTTATCAAGCATGCAGCTGCTGTCCTAGTTCCTGCAGGGCAAGGAGACCCACTCATTCCTGAAAGGGGCTGTTACATACACCTTCCCAGAAACACAAGCAGAGGTATAGGTAAAGGGTCTCAAGAAAGACCATAGGCCAGGAATGGAAAAGAAGAAAGTGGTCCAGAGAGGCCACCTTTAGACGCCGGAGGAGTAAGAAACAAAGCATCTGCTCTGGAAAAGACAATCACAATAGAAAGGAAAGAGCAATGATATACAGAGTCAGTGATCTACTGAGTGATGAGACTGTGACTGAGGTTTTCTTTCTTATAGTTATCATAATATTATTAGTACAATAAATAAAAATATTTTTAACTTAGAGGAAACTCAGAAATTGAAAAAAACAAAGACTTGCCCTAGGTTGTGCTGTTCTTGGGCCGTGCAGAGATGCTTTGGAACTAAACTGTCTGGATTCATGATCTATGAGATGGTGAGCAAGTGACTTAACTTATTACTGTGTCAGATTTCTCCCCTACAAATGGGACTTGTTTTAATAGCTAATTCTTAAATAGGGTAAGAGGGAAGATTAAATGAGTTAATATATGTAAGCAACTTGAATAGAGCTTAAAGCAAAGTAGGTGCAATGGAAGTGTGAGCTACTAGGTTTCCTGGTGCTTTGTCAGTGGAAGATCATAATTCTAGGTGTAATTATCTCACCTCTGTTTGCCACTTTCTCTTGCAAATAGTCTCCTAGGTCTCTCACAGCAGCATGTCTCCCTGAATCTCATACTGTTTGCAAGTCTATGGCTCTGCGCTTGTGGCTCAAGCGGCTGAGGTGCCAGCCACATACACCTGAGCTGGCGAGTTCAAATCCAGCCCAGGCCCACCAAACAACAATGATGGCTGCAACCAAAAAAATAGCCGGACATTGTAGTGGGAGCCTGTGGTCCCAGCTGCTTGGGAGGCAGAGGCTGGAGAATTGCTTAAGCCCAGGAGTTGGAGGTTGCTGTGAGCTGTGATGCTATGGCACTCTACCCAGGGTGACAGCTTGAGGCTCTGTCTCAGAAAATGATAAAAAATAAAAGTCTATGTTCCCTACTTTGTCGTGGGTTCCTCAAGGGCAGAGACAAGGCCCTATTTATCACCAGGCCTGCATATTAGTGTAAAGAGAAGGCACCCTGGAATGGTTGGCAAATGAATGACTATACCAGGGGTGGAGAACACGCGGCTAGAGCCGCGTGCGGCTCCCGGCCAAAATGAATTTCGGCTCTTTGCCTCTTATCATTATTTTGTATACTGTGGCTCTTTGCCAAGTTTGGATTTTGTTATGCTGCTTCTGAGAAGGGACCTCTGAGGAGCGATTTCTGAGCGCATAGTCGAACTTGTTCGCCACCCCTGGACTATACCTTCATTTTTAGCTG
>CAUYPK010045419.1:0-17690 GCA_963574355.1 Loris lydekkerianus
TATAACCCAACTATACCTCAAGACTATGAGGAAAGGACCAAGGAAGGGGAAGGGAGGGGGGAGGTTTGGGTGGAGGGAGGGTGATGGGTTGGGCCACATCTATGGTGCATATTTTTATCTATAATAAAAAAAAAAAAAAAAGATGCTCCATGTTTATAAACTCTTTGAGGCAGGGGACTTGGCTTGTCTTATATATAGTTAGATCCCCAGTCTAGTTCATGACACATGGTAGATGTATTCAAATAACATTTGCTGTGTGAGTGAAATCACCTTTTATGACACCCAAATCAGACACAAGTCCTCTACCATTTCCCTTTTTGAAGGGGTTGTAGTATCTATTCATTGTAGGAGTGGCCCCACTGACAGTTACCCTGATAGAGCCTGCAATGTTTTCATCTCCAATAATCTTGAGCTCCAGGCCAAAAAACTATTTTCCTTGCCATCTTCACGTTAATTGAAATAGTTGATGAGATTTGTTCTGCCTGTCAGTTCCCTTCTCACGAGCTTGGGGCTGTCGTAGGAGACCTTAGGATGGGGCTGCTGTTAGTCCTGTGCACTATGCTCTGTGCTCTGTGCTCAGGGGAGGGTCTTTTGCTCTCTCCAGTCTGTAGTTTTGACTCACTGATACAGGTTTTGAATTTAATAGCAGAACTCTATTGACTCTTAACTATGTGCCAGCCTTTGCATATATTATCTCAGATGTCGCTTCTAGCCAGCCTTAGAAGCTAAGTAGAAGTAACATTGTTGCTATTTTACAGAAGCACAAGGAAGTTAAGTAAATTGCCCAAGTTCACACCAAAATTTGAACCCAGGTAGTCTCACTTCAGAACCCATGTTCTTAACCATGCCCAGTGACAGCCTCATGCTCATTTGTTTGTAAGTAACCTTGTCTTCTTTATGAAAGTTTATCCCTTTTCTGTATTCTCTTTGTTTTTTCTTTCTGTTCTCTCTCTCTTTCCTTAATTTTTTTCTTTCTCCCTTTTATCTCTCTCTTTTCCCCTTCCCTTTTCCCCTCCCTTTTCTTTCTCTCTCTCTTATCTCTCTTTTCTAATTTTTAGAGAACGTGTCTCACTGTTGCCGAGGAATGCTGTGGTGTGATCATAGATCACTGAAACCTTGAACTCCAGGGCTCCAGTGATCTTCATGCCTCAGCCTCCCAAGTAGCTGGGACTACAGGTGCACACTACCATGCCTGGCTCTTTTCTTTATTCTTAAAGCAGAAATCTTGCTGGGATATATCTGGGATAATTTCCTTCTGAGGGACATTTTCCTGTACTGTGTTTTGATTATGGCTTTTTCTAATATGGTCCTTTTGGAACTCCTTTTATTTTCAATTAGATCTCCCAAATCTGCCCTCTTGTTCTCTTATATTTCCATTTAGGAATTCTATTTCCTTTTATTTTTGCCTTGGATAGTATGATACTTTCATCTTCTCTTCAGATAACAAATTTGTTCTTTGGAGGGTCTGTTGTATTTTTTACTTTCTCAATTGAAATTGAAACTTTATAAACCATATTTAAATAATTCTCTACTGTATTATTTTGTTCTTGTTATTCCTTTGCATTCAATACCATGTGAAAAATATATAAGTAAATATGGTTTATCTTAGAAATGCAATGCTATTTCAACATTAGGAAATATTACTGTAATATATCACTTTAATAAATGAAAGGAAAAAAAACCCTCGTATCATTTCCACAGATAATTGCAAAGGTTTGTGATAAATCTATACCCATCCTTGGTAAAAAAAAAAAAAAAACAGCTCTTGGTAATCCGGGAAAAGAAGGATGTTTTCTTAATAGCCAGTATCATAGTTAACATTGAAATACTTTAGCAACCTGTCTTAAATGTGTCCTCAGAACCATGGATCTGGTATTTTATATAAAAGAGGATATGTTTGTATTAGAGTAAAGCAAGATGTTATAAAGTGGCTTAATACTATAGAAATTTATTTTTGTTTTCTCTCCATTATGCATGTTTCTAGTTAGTAGGCAGTATGGTGATTCAGGAACTTAGGTCCCTTTCGTTATATGCTCTACCATTCCTTAAGGCCTTGAACTCTTCTGTTTTTAGCTGATGGAATTGCAGAGATAGGGTAGAGAATGTACTTTCTTCTCAATTGCCATGGCTTGGATGTGACACACATTATTTCTGTTCACATTCCCACATTCCATTGACCAGAATTAGACATGTTGTCTCACATATCTCCAAGGTGTTTATGTATTGGGGGAAGGAATGGGAAACATTGTCTGGCTAGGTAGCCACAGCTTTGGAAATAGATATTCTTTTTGTAGTTAGAAGGAGTGGAGATTAGGGCCATCTGAATGAAGGTACTGGGGTAATATAAAATTTTATTATCTATGTTTTATCTCAAAATTCCACTTGCAGAAACTTTCCCTACAGATATATTCATATATTTATGCTTATTTGCATGTTAAGGATATACCTAACAATACTGCAATAGTAAAAGATTGGAAACATTCTGAATGTCTGTCAAAGGGGACTGAATAAATAGTGTATATCTGTACAGTGGGACAGTCTGCAGCCACTAAGAGGAATAAGAGAGTGATAAGTGTACTGATGGAGAGAGAAAAGCAAGGTACAAAACTGTGTGTGCACTGCTACCACTTATTTAAAAAGAGAAATACATGTACATATGCTCATATATGCAGAATATTTGTGGAAGGAGGGGGGAAACTCAAAGAATCACAAAAACTGGTAATGGTGGCTGCTTCTAGTTAAAGCTATAAAGTAAATAGGGGATTAGATGAGGGAGAGACTTCTTTTACTGTATATTCTTTTATACCTTTGGATGTGAACCTACTTAAATAAATATAAAAGTCAGTTGTGGAGGGTGGTGCCTGTGGCTCAAAGGAGTAGGGCGCTGGCCCCATATATCTGAGGTGGTGGGTTCAAACCTGGCCCCAGCCAAAAACTGCAAAAAAAAAAAAAAAAAAAAAAGTCAGTTGTGGAAGTATATTAAAAAACATGGAAAGATGGTTATAATATATTGTTGCTTAAAAACCAGTCTACTGAAAACTATGTACAATATGGTCTCATTTTTATAAATAAAGAAATAAATGGGAAATATACAAATGGTAGTTTGTGATTTTTTTTGCTTATCTGTGTCTTTTTGATTTTTCTATAATGAACATTTATTATCTTTGTGATTGAAAAAATTATACAAACTAAGAAACTTAGTGAAAATTTTTCTTGGAAGTCCTTGTTGACCCTGCCATGAAACCTTTTTTTGTTTCTCTTGTTAAGGCTGATGAATGCCTCCTTTTTTCCTTCCATGAGACATTATTCATACTTTCATCACACTTTGAGATGTATTACCACGTTATACCTTTGGCTCATTAACTCTGTGATCTTAGAAGACCTGGATCTTGCCAGGTATCCCTTTCTGTGCTGAGAACAGTGTCTTTCTTATAACTAACATGTGCAGTTAAACATTGACTCAGTGCTTAAACTGGGAGTGCAATGAGTGAAATAGTTGTGTACTTTCTGTTCTAGTGTGATGCACTGCACCCCAGATATCACTGACTTGTTAGTGATGCCAGTAGCTTATTAGTGCAGTTCAAAGCCTGTGGGCCAAAGGTTTCCTCTCTAAAATGGCATTGGTTACCCCCAGAGATCTCTGTCTGTGCATACTAAGTTTGTCGGCATGGGTGTGTAATAGAAGTAAATGTAGTAAAAAATGACAGAGTTTAAAAAAAATCAGAATAATCAAATTGCTGATGTCATGGTCTCTGTGCTGATACAGATAGATACTCCTATCTGCTTGATATTATAATTTACAGCAGTTACTTCCTATTTTTCTGTCCATACTATTTTCTTTTCTTTATTTCTATCCTTTTGCTACAACCCCTCCTTGTACACATAGCTGTATTTTTGGTATAGATCATCAGGGGTCAGTTGGGAGTGAATGAATGAGAACGAATACAAATGAAAGAATTGGGAGCTGAAAACATTTGCAGCAGTAAGATTTTTAATTGAAAATTGGTTAAGAATGGATTTGATGGTCCAGGGTCTTTGCAATGCTCAGTTTTATTACTACAGTATCTTTATCATCTATATTTTTTCCCTATGTTCTAGTCACAGAGAACATAGTTCTCTGTAATTTTATTGCTACAGTATCTTTATCATTCACATTTCTTCCCTGTGTTCTAGTCACTTCTACCCATAGCCCAGAAGTTCCTGGTTTTCTTTCTCCAAGCCTTTTTTTAATTGGGAAGTTCTCTGCATATATCCACGATCCAGTGTGTCCACTTGACTGGGCCATAGGAACCCCAGCTATCTGCTTACACGTTATGTCTGGGTGTCTGTGAAGGTGTTCCCAGAAGAGATTTGAATCAGTAGACCGAGGAAAGCAAATTGCCCTCCAAAGTGTGGGTGAGCATCATCCAGTCTGTTGGGGGCCTGAATAGAACAAAAAAATGCAGGAAGGAAGAATTCTCTGTCTCTGCCTGACTGCTTGGACTGGGGCATAGGTCTTCTCGTGCCCTCACATTGGTACGTACACCAGCGGCACCTCCAATTCTCAGGCCTTCGGGGTTGAGCTAGAACTTACACTATCAGTTCTAGTTCTCAGGCCTTTAGACTTAGATTAAATTTACACCACCACCTTTACTGGGTCTCCAGATTGCAAATAGTAGATTGTGGGACTTCTCAGCCTGCATATTCACGTGAGTCAATTCCTCATAATAATCTCTTGGTCTCTTTCTGTTTCTCTGGAGAACCCTAATACATCTACCTTCCCATATGGAGCCAATTTAGATGCCACTCTTGTCAGATAAGTCATGTCCAGTCAATTTCTCTCTTCTCGTTCTGTTAAATCATTATACTTCATTAGAGCACTAACTATAGTTTGTTCATTCATCCTATATGCATTCATTGCATGTGCATATGTTCTGGGAGCTAGAATAAGAGACCACTAAGACAGTCCTCAAGAAGCTTACGGAATAATGGAGGAGGCAGCTAAGTGGAGAGTTTCAGTGCAGCCTGTGTGTGCAGCATTCTGTGGGAGTGGGGAGAAGGAGCGGCTCATCTAGCAGGGGATGGTGGATTCTAGGAAGTTGAGTTGAACACTGAAGGTAGAGAAATGGAGGTAGAAAAGGGAATTTTCCAGAATGGTGGAGCAGCACATAGGCCATGGAAATATGGAATGTGTGGCGTGTCTGAAGAATGGTAACTAGCTCAGGTTTGAGTGTGAATGGGAGAAGTGGCAGGAGATGAAGCCGGAGAGGAAGAAAGGGTACAGTTGTGATGGGCATTTTGTGCCAAGCTAGAGATGTGAGCTTTCTGAAAGCAGTGTAGAACCTTCAAAGGATTCTATGGAGCAATGTAAGCAGCCCTTAAATTCTGAGCTTCTCCTGCCCGAGGGCAGGAATCAAGTCTGATACATCACTTTGTTGCCTTAGCACCTGATACAGTGCTTACTACGTTGAGGAGCAGTAAAGTTTAATTGGATTTGCTGGGTACTTCTCCGATATTTTAAAAATAATTGATTTAGCTGAAATAATAACAATAGTAATGGTATTGCATGCTTTTGCAATCCATTGAGTCTATAAGCATTGTCTTAAACCTAAGTCTTACAACTACCTGAAGAAGTGGATATTGTAGCTTAGAAAGTCCAAGGGAGGGAACTGGAGCATAGTAGTTAAGTCTGCTTAGATTTGAAAGCCTCCTCACTTATTAGTTTTGGATCTGAAAGTTAGATATGTGCCTCAGTTCCCTCATCCATAAAATGGTAATGATGATAATGATACCTCTCTCATACAGTTTTGAGAGGATTAATGATTCATGTTAATGCGCGGAAAGTGCTCAACCCATTCTTGCTACTGGATTACATACTTAGTCAATGTAATTCTTAGCTCTGATATTATAAAGAGACATGCCCCAAAGTCGCATGAGCAATTTGTGGGAAAGCACAGGTAAACCAGGCAATCTGATTTCAGAATCTACACTCTTTAATTACTACACTATGCTGTAAATGCTTCTGTGGTTATTGTGAGATGATTACAGACTGATGGGTTCTGAAGAGAGTTTCAGTCAACATGGCAAATACTGCGTGGGGTGGGGAGTTCCTCTTAAGGGCTCTTCAAATTATCCCCAGTTAAAGAACTCTTCCTCTGCTACCCTGCCTGCACACAGGGAGTTGTGTGAGAAATAGGTCTCTATAATTTAGGTAAATGTCGTTAATTCTGGGTTCATATGCATGTGGTTTGTGAGCCTGGGGAATATCCTACAAAGGCCTCCCTGGAGAAGTCAGTGTGCTGGTGCTGACATCTGGCGTCCCATGTCAAGTTTTGTCACTCTGTTCCCCTTCTTCTTACTCCCTAGATTTTTCCAACTTTAGGACCCAAGTGTGGGAGTCTTATGTTGGAGGATGTTGTGCAAACCACATGCGTAAAGAAAATAATTTACATTTTTCCTTTCTTAGCTTCTGGAACATCAGCGATTCCATCCTCCCACTACCATTGGGCAGAAATTGAGGTATTCTCCTTATGCTCCCTCATCTTCTCCAAAACGCACCACACACACGCACACGCACAGACACACACACACACGCGCGCACACACGCACACACACAGACACGCACAGGCACAGGCACGCACACACGCACGCGCACATGCACAGACACATGCATATGCACAGACACGCACACACATGCACACATGCACACACATGGACACACATGGGCACAGACACACATGCACAGACACACACCACTCCCGGCCATTCATCTTAGCAGGGATCCAGCATAACTTTTTTTCCTGACTGAGGGGCCCAACAATGTGTATAGACTTTGGTAATAAAAGAGCCTACCAACAATTTTCTTTTTCTTTTTGCAGTTTTTGGATGGGGCTAGGTTTGAATCCACCACCTCCAGCATATGGGGCCAGTGCCTTACTCCTTTGAGCCACAGGTGCCGCCCTGCTTTTTCATCTTTACTCCCACCCTCTCCATCTTTCCATTCATGACTTTTTTTTTTTGTTCTGAGACAGGGTCTCACTTCGTTGCCCAAGCTAAAGAGAGTGCAATAGTATGAATGACTGTCTTCTAAGTTAACTTTTTTCTTTTTCTTTGCTCTATTTTATCCCTCTCACAATGCCAAGTATATAATAAGCATTCAATAAACACTTCTGAATGGATGATAGAAAGGCAAGATACATTGTGTATTTAATACCTTATTAATACTCAATTACATAAAAACGTGTAAATTTGTTACCTTGCTTTAAATTTTCTATGAGAGCAAATGGTTCTTAGTAAATGAGCTCCACCTTCACTTCCATTGCCACATTAGAGTTCCCACTACTTTTGTGTTTTATTTGATCATCCTGGGTGTAGTTCTGGTGGCAAAGAAATTGGATGGATACCTCACAAATATGGAAGGAGATTTCTAGGTTGGAGGCAGGTCTGTCTGATGGTGTCTATTATTCTGCCAAGTCCTTTTGCAATTTTCATGACTTCATAATTAAAAATTTTCCACAGATTTAAGGCCATAAAGGAAATTAAAAGTACCACAGGAGACATATTTCTTACTGTTGGAAAGAGAGAGAAAATAATCTGAGGGGAATAGAAGATACTGAGAAAACCCAAGTTCACTGCTTCAACTTACTTTGTAGGTTTAAAACTCGCTTAGAAATCACTGGCTTCTATAGGCTTTCAACAAGGAGGACAGCAGACCTAATTCTCTTATTTTTCTTATTTTTGAACCCGTTGCTTACAGTGTCACTTACAAACAGTAGTAATCATCTGCCTTTATTGTCCTATCCCAACCCAGCCACTCACCTTTTCTCCTACCAATTCAAATAAATTTTTAGGTTTTTAAAAAGAGTTCAGATTGGTTGACATCACTTGTTGATCAGGGTGCTAAAACCTACAAGATTATAGCTATAGATATCCAGGACCCAGAATAAATAATCCTTGTGGTTGTGGCATGTGAGAGCTCAAATATATGTAGACAGTGATACAGAGACATTTCCCCCTCCTGCTGGTTTCCTAGGAAAGCAAGCATTCTAAAGAAATGTACAGAAGAGGTTTAGACATTAGGACCTTATCTTTGCTCAAAAGTCCAGACTCATGCTTAGTCTGGGCTGTGATGATGTGCCAGTGGGCTTTCCAGACACGCTCAAAGCAATGAATTTGGTCATTCAGAACTTTGAATGGCCCTGATTTTCATATGATGTGCTGCGGTGTGCAGAAACACTCAACGTATGTCCAAAGGTGAGGAACGTCTGCACCCAAAGCATCGTGTGAGTGTGTGTGTGTGTGTCTACAACCTGAAGGCTTCCAGTGAAAGTGCTGCCCAAGCTTTAATTTGGTGTTCTCCACACACAAATCTTGCTTTGGAGGTTTGACTCCAAACCTCCTTAAGAAATTAGAAAAAGGAAACTAAATTAAACCCAAAGTAAGTAGGTAACTATAAAATCAGAAATCAGCTAAATAGAAAAGAGGCAATTAATTAATAGAGAAAATTAACGAAGCCAAAAGTTTGTTATTTGAAAAGTGTAATAAACTTGATGAACCTCTAAGAAGACTGATGAGGAGAGAAAACAGAAATGAACAACATTAGGAATGATATAAGTTATATAACTAGTGTAGATCATCCTGACATTAAAATAGTAATAAGGAAAATGAACATTTTATGCTAATAAATTCAAATTAGATATGTTTTCAAATTCCTTTAAAAGATAACTTATTAAGCACAACATGAAATAGAAGATCTGAATAACCTTATGTCATTTAAAAATCTGAACTGTGGCTAAAAACCTTCCCACGAGGAAAACTCCAGGTCTATGTGGTTTCTCTGGTGAATACTATCAAACATTTAAAGAAGAAATAATATGAATGCTAAGCAAATTAGGAAAATAGAAGAGCCCCCTTTATGAGGCAAACATTTCCCAGACACCAAAATCTGAGAATAATATTTCAAGTAAGGAAAATTACTAGTTGAAATTCCTTAAGATCATAGACACAAAAATTCTTAATGAAGCATTAGCAGGTTGAATCCAGTAATATTTATAAAGGTTAATACATGCTGACCAAAAGGGGTTAATTTCAGGAATGCAAGATTGATTGTTTAATCAAAAAACAAATTAATGTATTATACGTATTAATAGGATAGTGGAGAAAAACCACAGAGTCCTCTCAATAAGGTGAGAAAAGCTTGTCACAAAATTCAGTAATTTCTGACTCAGTAAATAAGGAATACAAAGAAATTTCTTTAATCTGATAAAAAGCATCTACAAACACCTACAGAGTCATCATGTTTAACACTGAAATCCTGAAAATCTTCCCTCATGGCTAAGAGCAACGTATGGATTCCCTTTCTTACCACTTCTGTTTAATACTCAGCTTAGAGTCCTAGCTGTTCTAATGAGGAAAGAGAAGGAAGTAAAAGCTATAAAGCTCGGCAAGGAAAAAATAAAACCCTTTCTCATAAATGTGATCCTTTATATATAAAATCTTAAGGAAT
Organism: Loris lydekkerianus; assembly: GCA_963574355.1. NCBI lineage: Eukaryota > Metazoa > Chordata > Mammalia > Primates > Lorisidae > Loris > Loris lydekkerianus. The sequence continues at coordinate 9,485 of CAUYPK010045419.1, forward strand.
CTACAAAACAGCCCCTACAACAAATAAGTGAATTTAGAAAGGCTGTGGGATACAAGGTCAATATATAAAAATCAATTATATTTTTCTAGATTAGCAGCAAACAATTGGGAAATGAAATGAAGAACATAATCCTATAAGACAACCTCAAAGCCCACAAAACAGAGATGAGTCAGAGATCTAACATGAACTTAAAACTAGGAAGCTTGTACAAGAAAATACAGGGGAGCATAAACAGCATAAACAGGAAAAAAATCAATGAATTGGATGAAAAACTTTGGCTTATCAAAAATTACAACAAAAATGGGCACAGTGGGAAGGACTATTTGCAATGTACATATCTGTGTCTAAAATAGACTCCTACAAATCAGTAATAGACAAACATCTCAGTAGAAAATAGGCAAAACACTCGAGCAGGTAGCTCACCAAAGAAGATGTATACATAGCCAAAAAGCACGTGAAATTATGTAATGTAACTTGTCTTTGGGACAATGCAAATTAAAATTATAATGAGATATCATTTCACGCTTAACTAGAATGGCTAAACTTAAAAAGACAATATCAAATGTTTGATCGATTTAGGGGGTGCAGGTGCAGTTCTTTTACATGGATGTATTGCATAGCGATGAAGTCCGGGCTTTTTGTGTAACCATCTCCCAAATAGTGTACATTGTACTCATTAGATAATTTTTCATCTCTCATTCCCCTCCCACCCTTCCACCTTTCCAAGTGTCCAGTGTCTGTTATTCCACCCTGTGTCCACCTGTACACTTTATTTACTCCCACTTACAAGTGAGAACATGTGGTATATGACTTTGTGTTTCTGAGTTATTTTACTTAAGATAATGGCCTCTAGTTCCATCCATGTTGCAGCAAGAGATGTAATTTCATTCTTGTTCATGGCTGAGTAGCATACCATGTTGCGTGTATATGTGTGTGTGTCTATCTACACATCACATTTTCTTTATCCAGTCATCTGCTGATGAACACAGAGGCTGATTCCATATCTTTGCTATTGTGATAGTACTTCAGTAAATATACAAGAGCAGTTATCTTTTTGATATAAAGATTTCTTTCCTTTTTGCTCAGCCAACAAAGCCCAAGGGCCAGCATCCCAAGCCTCCTTCTTTTTATTTTTTTGAGACAGAGTCTCACTTTGTTGCCCAGGCTACAGGGCTGTGGCATTAGCTTAGCTCACAGCAACCTCAAACTCCTAGATTCAGGTGATCCACTTGCCTCAGCCTCCAGAGTAGCTAGGACTACAGACACCCACCACAATGCCCAGTTAATTTTTTTGTTTTTTGTAGAGACGGAGTCTTGCTCTTGCTCAGGCTGGTCTTGAACTCCTGGGTGGATACACAGTAGTGAGAATGCTGGAACAAATGGCAGTTCTGTTTTTAGTTCTATGAGAAATATCTATGTTGTTTTCTACAGGGGTTGTACTAGTTTATATTTTTATCATCAGTATATAAACATTTCCCTTTTTATCCACATCCTCACCATCATCTATGGTCTTCTGACTTTTTAGTTATAGCCATTTTGAGTGTGTAAGATGGTATCTCATGGTAATAATTTGTGTTTCTCTGAAGATCAGTGATGTTGAGCATTTTTTCATACATATTCATCATTTAAATGTTGAAGAGGATGTGGAGAAGCTACTGGTGAGGATATAAAATTGTACATCACTTTAGAAAATATTTTTGCAGTTTTTAAAAAGATTAATCATATACCGATTTTGCCGCCTAAAAATTCTACTTCTAGGTATTAATCCAAAAAATAAAAAAGAGGGCGGTGCCTGTGGCTCAGTGGGTAGGGCACTGGCCCCATATACCAAGGGTGGTGGGTTCGAGCCTAGTTGTGGTCAAACTGCAGCCACAACAACAAAATAGCCAGGTGTTGTGGCAGGCACCTGTAGTTCCAGCTACTCGGGAGAATGAGGCAAGAGAATCCCCAAAGCCCAGGAGTTGGAGGTTGCTGTGAGCTATGATGCCACAGCACTCTACCAAGGGCGACAAAGTAGAACTCTGTCTCAAAAAAAAAAAAAAAGAGAAAAAAAGAAAAATATATATGCCCACAAAAAGACATATAAGAATGTTCACTGTAACTTTATTCATTAGCCTTAAACTGGAAAGAAATGTTGACAAACAGGAAGATAAATTGGGGTGTAATTCATATAAAAGAATACTACTTAGGAAGATAAAAGGGTGAAATTCTGTTGTATCTGGCAAGAAGAGCAAATCAGAAAAATATAATATAGATGAAAGAAGCCATATACAAAAGAATACATACTAATTCTATTTATATAAAGTTCTAGAACAGGCAAAATTTATGGAGATGGAAGAACAGTGGTTGCATGTGGGGACGTGTGGGAACTTTTGAGTGGTGGGTATATTTGATCTTTTGATTAGGTAGTAGTTACATGGTTATATGCATTTATCAAAACTACATGAATTGTATACTTCAGCTTGGGCATTTCATTGTATGTGTATTTTAGCTAACAGCTAATTATATGCCATTGTAAGAATGTCCTAGGGAGGTTAAAAAGAAGAATTTGGGCAAAAATTATAGTAAAGAATAGATATGTATCAATATTAATATCAGACAGTAAATGTCAAGGCAAAAGCATTACATAAAGCATTAATACATTTTGTATTAATAGAGGTGGAATTCATAAATGTTTATATCTGGGAGATTTAGCACTGAAATATATAAATAAAACTATTATAAATCCAAGGAGAATTGGAGATGACCACAATAACTACGAGAATTTCTAACACAACTCTCTCAATAATTGACAAAATAATCTAAAAAGAAATGAGAATATATAAAATTTGAATAAAAATTAATGATATATGTTAAATTGTATAACATACAAAGAGACATTCTTTCCCGATGTCCATGTTAAACATTTACAAAATGTGATTATATAGTTGGCCAGATAGAAAAATTTAACTTTCAAAAGCTGAAAATACATAGGCCAAAATCTGACCACAGTGTCATAAAAATTTGAAATTGGTGATTAAAGGTTAACAGACAAAAGCAAAAAAAAAAATCTAAACTCTTGAATATTTTATTTTATTTTTTTAGAGACAGGGTCTTGCTCTGTCTCCCAGGCTGGAGTGCAGGGGCGTGATTGTAGCTCATTGTAACCTCAAACTCCAAGGCACAAGCATTCCTTCTTCCTCAGCCTCCCTAGTAGCTAGGACTACAGGCATGTGCTCCCATGCTGGGATAATTTTTGAAATTTTTGAGAGAGAGGGGATTTTGCTATGTGTTGTTGCTTATGCTGTTCAAACTCCTGGCCTTAACAGAGCTTCCTGCTTTGGCCTCTCAAATTGCTGGGATTATAGGCCTGAGCCATTGTGTCTGATGTCTTGAGTATTTTAACAGACACTCTCCTAAGTCACTTTTTAGGGGTGAGGATAAAATGTATACATTAATAGCAATGAAAACAATTCCTAAAACTTAAGAGTGTGCTCATGGAGATAGTGAAGAATGGTTGTCACTAAAGGTTGAAGAAGGGAAAGAGGTAGGGGTGATGAAAACAAGCTGGATAAGGGATCTGAAAATACACTAAGAAGGAATAAGTTCTTGTATTAGCTAGCACAGTAGGGAAATTATAGTTAATAATTTATTAAATATTTCTAAATAGCTAGGAGAATTATAATGTTCCCAGCACAAATAAAAGATAAATGTTTGAGGTGATGGATATCCCAATTACCCTGATTTGATCATTACAAGGTAATGTATAAAGGAATCAAAATATCACATGTACCCTCCAAATATGCAAAACTATAATATATTGACTAAAAAAATACAATTCTAAAAAATTCTATAAAAAAACAACCCTGAAGAGTATGTCCAAAGCAGTACTCATGGCAAATGTGAAGCCTTAAACATAGTTTATTATTAAACATGACAAATAAGAAAAACGAATGAAGAAGTTAGAAACAGAACAATAAATACAATTAAAGGTGCAGAAGATGAAACCCTATGAAAATTAAATGGAAATATTACAGCACTGGTAAATGTAACGAGAGTGGAATGATAAATCCATTTAGAATGTTGAGAAAAAAAACCAAACCTCTTACAAGGCAAATCAAAGAAGAAAGGAAAACTTAAGACCAGAAGTGTGCATGAAACCACAGATATTAGGGAGATAAGAAATCACAAATGAGTAAGACACTCAACTTTAACTAAAGGATATGAAAGTTACAAAAAGGCAAAACAAAATTTCAGAACTAAAGAAGACCTGTGTACAAAGGAATCATATAAGAAATTATGCAGCTTGTTGAAGATATGTTCCACCCAGATGTTAGACTGATGATTTTGTGGGTAATTCCTGGGAATGTTTAGGGAGCAGATATATCTTAAATATTTTGGATATTAGAAATATACAGAAATCTTCTCATTCAATTTTTTTGTAGTAGGCATAATTCTGATATCCAAATCTGACCATATTAGCATGCTTACACAAACATACATATATGCAACTTTATCAAACCTTGCCTATGAAAATAAATATAAATATTCTATAGGAATATAAAAATTGATTCCTGCACTATATTAAAAATACTGTGTTTTACTATGTAATGTAGGGGTTGTTTCAGGAATTTGTGGATGGCTAAACATAAAATTTAATAATATAATTTGTTATTCCAGAAGGCCTTTAGTAAATTTACTCTCTATTATTAATTTAAAACTGCTAGAAGATAGGACTAGAGGTAGATAAATAGGAGAACATACTATTTATGAGATACAGAGAATAAATATCCTAGTTAATGATGAAACCTTAGGACCTCCATTAAAGGTGCCATGTCACTGAAAATCTTTAACATTATTAAGGGAGTTCCTACCATTGTTTTAAATTAAGTACAAATTTAGAAAAGAAGAGAAGAATCTATCATCACCTGGAAAATACTTAGAAAAAAATATAAGCAAATCAGATGAAAAACTTTTAGAGTTAATATGAATTTTTGATAGGCTGGTTAGTGTGTATGTACATAAATATAGATACATATACTTTGTATGTTTACATATGCATGTATTCATGTACACATCTACATATATGTATATATGTATGCATGGCAACATTCTTAGAAACCAACACAAACCGGGTAGAAAATATAATAGTAAAAAATTTTCTTTCACTATCACAATTAAAAATACAGAAACCTGGGAATTAATTTAGCAAGAAATGTGCTAAACTATAGGAAGGAAGCAACACAAATTTCTGAGGGACAAGTGACTTGAATAAGTGAAGAGACAGACCATGTTTCAGGATAAAAGGACTCAAAATTATAAAAAAGTATGAATTTCCTCAAAATTACCCTATAGATAATTAAATTCTAAACAAAATCCCAATGACAGATTTTGGAAATGTGGCAACCTGATTCTCAAGTTTGTATGGAATCACAAACTTTCAAAAAATATGTATAATAAAAATATTTTAAAAAGTAATGAAAAGAAACCTACCTTGTAAGTCACTAAAACATCTTGAAGTGGCAATAATTTGTTCTTTCTAGAAGTATGCATGTATTACATATGAAAATCACAGGAATAGAATTAAAAGTCTAGAAATAGTCACACACTCAGAAGTGTATATAACATATTAGCATATAATAAGGTTATAAATTCATTTAAATTAGGAAAAATTATGTATTATAAAAATTGCATTGGCTGGGCACTCGTTAATTTATCTTAGAAAAAGCATTTTGTAGCCAACAGATATATAAGATAATCCTTCTCACCACGAATTATCAGGGAAACATGAAGTAAAATGACAATGAAACATCACTTCACACCTGCTATTATCAAAAAAGATGAAAGGTAAGTGTTGGTTGGAGGTGGAGAAAAGGGAACCCTTGTGTACTAGTGGTAGAAATGTAAATTTGTACAGCCATTATGGAAAACAGTATGGAAGTTCCTGAAAAACTAAAAATACAAATACCATATGACCAAGCAATTCCACTTCTGGGCATATATCCAAAAGAATTGAAATCAGTACACTGAAGAGATAAGTGCACTCCCATGTTCATTGCAGCACTATTCTCATTGCAGCTGAGCTTTGGAAGCACCTGGGTGTCCATCATCCAGATGAATGAAAATATGGTCCTGTGTATACTCAATGGAATGCTATTCAGCCTTACAACAGAAAAAAATTCTGCCATTTGTGATATCATGTATGAACCTGGAGGACATTATACTACGTGAAATAAACCAGGTACAGAGAGACAAATCTCATTTATATGGAGAAGTCATAGGCGAACAGAATGCTGGTTACCTGGGCCCTGGAAGAGGGAGATGTATGAGGAAAAGAAAGATGTTGATCAAAGGGTACAAAATTGTAGTTAGACAGGAGGAACAAGCTTTAGTGACCTACTGCATGGAATGGTGACTATAATAAATACTAATGTCTTGTATTATATATTTCAAAATTGTGAAAAGATTAGATTTTAAATGTTTCACCACAAAAAAAATGTTAAGTATGTGAGGTAATGGATTTATTAATTAGCTTGATTTAATCCTTCCATAATGTAAACACATATCCGAACATCACATTGTATCCTATACATATACACAATTAGTATTTGTCGCTTAAAAATAAAACAAAAAATTTCAATCATGAGAATACTAGAGGATTCAAGCAATGATGCAAAATGTACTTCTTCACAAATCAATAAAGAACTGATTTTGGTTAAAAAAACCAGAAAAGCATTTTGGAGCTTTTTTTCTCCCACTGCTCTTTACAATGCCAAGTCAAATTCCTCTCACTCCCAGTGTCTTTCCTGTGCTTTGCAGCAGCTTCCAGTTCTCTCCATTACCTCTGGATCCAAACTTTCTTTCAAATTCTTTCTTGTACTCAAATTTACCTTCTTCCTTGTCAGCTTTCTCCTTTCTGGACCTATTTGCCAGCTGCTGATTCTTTCCCTTTCCAGGTAAGACCTTGCAAGTTTCATTGGCTCCACACTCTTGTCTACCTTAAACAATCCCTTATTACTGGATTGGACAAAATAATCTTTTTTGAGGCAAATTTGGGGTGGGCTGGGTGAATGGGGTAAATTCTCATCAGACAACTACCGGGTTTCCTTCGTGGGTGGAAAAAAGAAGAGGTTGTGAATACTCAGGTGTTGATGTTGCTCTCAGAGTTAAATAATTTGTGGGTTATTTGTGACCTGGAATGGAGGTAATAAAAATGAGAGTGAGAGGGTGATTTTCAGACTGCTTTGATATAATTAAGGAAGCTCAGAGGCTACCAGAGGAGGACAAAGAACAGGATGAGCAGGAAGGCATGGTTTCCTAAACATGTCTTTTTTTATATATATATATTATTATTTTTAAAATTTTTTTATTGTTAAATCATAGCTGTACATTAGTGCAATCAAGGGGTACAATGTGCTGGTTTCATATACAATTTAAAATATTCTCGCCAAACTGTTCAACGTAGCTTTCATGGCATTTTCTTAGTTATTGTATGTAGACATTTCTATTCTGCATTTAGTATGTTTTGCCTGTACCCATTCTAAGATGAACTGTAGGTGTGGCCCCGCCCATTGCCCTCCCTCCACCATAACCTCCCCCCTCCCTGCCCCTCTCTTGGCCCTTTACCCATAGTATTGTGCTATAGTTGGGTTATAGCCTTCATATGAAAGCTATGAATTAGCTTCATAGTAGGGCTCAGTACATTGGATACTTTTTCTTCCATTCTTTTTTTTTTTTTTTTTTAGTATTAGATCATAGCTGTGTACATTAATGCGATCATGGGGCACCATGCACTGGTTTTATAAACAGACACATTTTCATCACACTGGTTAACATAGCATTCCTCGCATTTTCTAAGTTATTGTGTTAAGACAATCATATTCTGCATTCACTAAGTTTCACATGTACCCTTGTAAGATGCACCGCAGGTGTAATCCCACCAATCACCCTCCCTCTGCCCAACCTCCCCCTTCCTTTCCCCCTCTCTCCCCCTTCCCTATATTCTTAGGTTATAGCTGGGTTATAGCTTTCCTATGAAAGCCATAAATTAGTTTCATAGTAGGGCTGAGTACATTGGATACCTTTTCTTCCATTCTTGAGATACTTTGCTAAGAAGAATATGTTCTAGCTTCATCCATGTAAACATGAAAGAGGTAAAGTCTACATCTTTCTTTAAGGCTGCATAATATTCCATGGTATACATGTACCACAATTTGCTAGTCCATTC
>CAUYPK010045420.1:0-13738 GCA_963574355.1 Loris lydekkerianus
TGTAGCAAAAATCTTTATTCCAGGTTTTGATTTTATACTTTTCTAGTCATGTACACACTTAATCTATTATCTATTAGTTTCATCATTATCTTATTTTACCTATCTGAAATTAACTTGAAAGGAAATATTTTGTTATCATATCAATACAATCACCTTTGCAGTAAATCTCTTCTTCTAAACACTCACTAATTTCTGAGCAGGTATCTAAAGAAAGATCACAAAGAAGAAAGTAGCCACAGGGGAACAGAGTTAATGGAAAAATATCTTCAAGCATTCACTCAGTTTACTCAGCATGAAGTAATGACTGTGTCTTCTTCTCAGGGCAGAGCACCTATAGACCTCTGACAATATGTTGTTAACATAAATCAACCCTCTGGCCCGTATCTCTGAGGGAGGGCGGCATGCCCTTTAATCTCAGGCTTCACGGGGTGCACAGCTTCAGAGAAATGGCTTAAGGAATTTACAACTCCAAGGAATGAGATGTACAATCCTGATTCTAGTTAATGTGAGTAGTCTGCTTTAATAGAAATCCTCTGTTTCCACAAACTGTTGACAAGACACACTCACAGTAGGCATTTTGAGACAAAAGGGATTGACTTCAGATTACACCTAAATCAGAACTGGGGAGCTCTGAGGCCCTGAGGCGGGTCTAAGGGCCAGAGAACCTCTGTATCCAGATACTTCTTGCTCTGTCCCTCTCCTTTCTTCTCTTGGCCAGTTATATCCTTCACTTCCCCACTCACACACACACACATCACTGCATTGCCTTACAGTCTTTTCTGTCCCTTATCCCCATTATCCCAGTACAAACTGTGGAAGGAACTAGCTTAATTGAACTGACTACAGTCACGCATTTTGGGTAGAGCTCTTTGCACCAGGCTGCCTCCGGGGCTTCTAGATAGTCTGTGGATAGACTAGGTTAGGTTAAAATTAATTGTTGGGCCAGGCACAGTGGCTCAGACCTGTAATCCCAGCACTTTGGGAGGCTGAAGCAGAAGAATCGCTTGAGGCCAAGAATTTGAGACCAGCCTGAACGACATAGCTAAGAGCTAGTCTATATAAACAATTGGTGGGGCATGGGGATGCATACCTGTAGTGCCAGCTGCTTGTGAGGCTAAGGCAGAAGAGTCACTTGAGCCCAGGAGTTTAAGGTTGCTGTAAACCATGATGATATTAAAAGGTAGGTCCTAAGGACTCTACCCTCAGGACTCTGCCTTTAGGAATTAATGCCTTTCGAAAAGGCTTCAGAATAACAGGCCCTAACGTCTCTTCCACATGGGTCAGGTAGACAAGTCAGTAGGTTTGCTGCTTGTCTGTCCTTCTTTGTTTTCTCTTCAACCTGAACTAAGGGCAGGAGGACACACCGTTCATACCTCTGGCCTTCTTCACTCTTCAGCCATGTGAAGATGGAAAAGAGGAGCCATCTGTGAAGTAGAGAGTACATCTTCACAGGACACCACACCTGCTGGCACCTTGATCTTGGACTTCCCGACCACCAGGACTATGAGAAATCAATTTCTATTGTTTACTTAGTCTAAGATATTTTGTCATAGCAACAAGAATGGAGGGAGACAGTAGCTCGTTTCCATCTTCCCACAGTATTTATATTAGTGAAGGAAAGTTCACTGCATAATGCTTGGTGGATGTTAATTAAGCCTTCTTTGTTGCTTAGGAAAGCTTTTAGTAAATGACTAGAACTAGTTTATGACACAAGAAGTCATGTAATTTATGTAAATATAATTTAGTGGAAAGAGCTCAGAATTTAGAATTGGAAGTCATTAGTTGAGTCCTGACTTTCCACATCCTAGATGTGTGATGTTGGGCATTCGTGAGCCTCAGTTTCCTCATCTACCACCAGGAGTAATAATATCATTTGTAATGGTAGCTATACAAATTAGATGATGCTATATATGCGAAACTCTTTGAAAATTACATAGAGTTCTTAAAAATGTGTTAACCATGAGAGAAAAAAACCAGTAACTTTCATAATCAATCTTTGATCTTTAAAGTAAAGAATAACATCTGTAGAACTGGGAGTCTTAGATCTGGCAGCCGAATACATATAACTGAGAAGTTCTGGTAATGAAAGGAAACAAAATGAGACTTTGTATAAAATTATCATTCTCTGAAATGATGCTCGTTCTTCCTGCAACTTAATGAGCAAATGTTAATCTGAAAAAATAAAAGTACTTTGTAATGTGGCATAGATGCTGGTCAGCAGAACTATGTAGCCAATTTGGGCATTCTCTGGGTCCTGTGTTGGGAAAACGCTGTGGACGGTAGCAGGTGGGGTGACATCTCTGGTGTGCAAAGCATGCCCTGGTCTTATTTCTTCTGACAGAGCCAAATAAGTGCGGTTATCTGAACTTAAAGATTGCCCAGCCATGAACAGCCAACGACAGCTAATCTTGAGAAAGCCGTCAGTACAAGGAGCTTGTCAGAAGTTGTATCTCCTTGAAATTGACAACATGAAGTACCAGGGTGATGGCAGAGACATGGGGCCGCTCTGGAGTGCTTCTGGCTGTGTCCCTTTGCTTTTCCATTTGTATGGCAGTGCTGGTGGGGTGACTATAGGAACTTTTGTTGTAGTAGTTCAGACATCCCCAAAAGTAATTCTTAAGAACTGATTTTAGCCTGGATACGTTTTCCGTTTCCTCCTTCCCCAAGCTACAGCTTTCCACGGGGGTGCATTTCATCCTTGAAACACAGCAGCTCTGTTTGTCACCAGCATTGGACAAATAAAATCACAAGTCTAGTCCCCAAAATACCTTATTCCACACCACCGCCACCCAGCCCCGCACATGGCCATTTGCGCAAAGGTTCTTCGGGATTCCCTTCAGCATTGCCCTGGGCCAGCCCCACGAGGGGCATCTTGGAACAGAGCAGTGCAGAGGCGGAGGGACGGCTGCATGACCTGGCAGTGAGCACAGAGAGAGGCCGGCACTTAAGGAACTGTATCCTCAGAGACCTGCTACGGCTCAGCACACCTTCAGAGAATTACTGTGGAAGCCACCTTTTCTTTTTGACTTCCAGATAGCAGTTTTCAAGGAGTTCTTTGAATATTGTCCTCACTTGGCATCCCATGAACCTTTTTGTAGTATAGAGATTGGACACCGCTTCTGAGATGTGAGAGAGAGTAGCTCGCATCCTTTGATGTTTCCCTGCCCCACCCCTGACAGTAGAGATCTCATTAAATCAACTTAAAGCACCCTAAGAGCAAGCTACAAGGAGGAAGTAAGTCCTCCTACAGAATCGCTGGGAGAAATGGGAGGGGAGGGCGCAGCCCCGCACCATCGTTCTGGGTAATTATTAATGAGACTCTAAATTGTTTGGCGTCTTTGAATAAGTTGTCACAGTCACAGGATCACTCCGTTCCCGGCTGCCACCCAGATTTGATGTCCACAGCCAGCAGCAGTGTGAGTCCACCCACCCCACCTTCTATCCACATGAGTTCTTGACTTCTTCCCACCCCACAGATGGCTCGGCTTTAAGCATACCTGGCCTTTACGGTTACCGATACGGTCTTAGGAGCCAAGACATTTGTGAATTCAGATACTGCCTGACTCTGCACAAACTGCAAGGGACAGTTAACCTAATTGCAGATTTTGGAGTTAATTTACAAATCTGTGATATGCAAGAGAGTCTCAAGGACATGCAGGTGAAACCTATGGAGTCACTCTTCAAAAATCCATATTTTTAAACAGCAAAAGTGAGCCTAACAGACTGGGGGCTCACTTTGGTGGTCGTCTTCTGCGCAAGAAACAAGCTGGGCTTCAGCATCACACTTGGCCGGAGCCACAACCCACATGGCAGTGCAGACTGAGGCAGCTGCTTGCCTCCTGGGCTAGTCATTTTCTTTAAGTTGGTCATAACTGAGGCTCGGGTAACAGCCAGGAGGGTGTACCAAAGAAGGCAGGGGGCATGCACATGAGGTATAAGATGCAGCCAGGGAGGAGGAGCAGTTCAGGGGAGGCTTATGACCAGTGATCCAAATGGAACTCAGACACCCAAGATCCAGGGCATCTCTGTTATGAGGGATGTTTGGCAGAGGGCTGAGTGGTAGCGGATACTGTGGACCTCTGTGACAGGGCAGACAGGTGGTTACAGAGAAAGTGGCTTAGGGGGCTGTAATCCCATCACTAGCAGAGTGGAGTCTGCTAGGTAAGGTTTAGTCACTGGGGAATGTGGAAGCCACTTTCCAGGGACATGAGACCCCAGTATTGCAGCAGAGTCATCGGTAGAACTGTCCGATGCCCTGCTGGTGGGCTGCTGGCCACGGCTCCCGATCTTCTGCTTCTGAGGGTTGGCATGGTGCCTGGAATCAGAATGAGGCTGAATCTCAGACATGGGGTGGTGGGACAGTTAAATTAGAAAATGTAGGAGTTCAGCAGCTCTTTACAGGGTCTTCAGTTTTTGTTTTGTTTTGGTTTTGGTGTGTTTAAAAGTTTATGTCTTCACAGTGACCTACTTATTCATGTGTAGTTTGGAGCCAGGGAATGTACTGTCATGACTGCAATTTAATTGGGCATCTAGTGAAAAAAAAGTAAGGTAGAATGTTCCATGAGATTTATGAGAAGAAAAGGACAACTCAAGGCAACATAGTACAAATAAGGGAATTCCTACATTTTTAGCAGGAGCCCCTGAGACAAGGAAAAGGCACTCATCAGACATTCAGGAAATGATTCTACAAATTCAAATATCCCCAGCCTCTGGGTGCAGATGAGGGGACATAATGTTCGTGCTCAGGTAGCAACCTACTCCCACGGATCCCTGTCTCTTGCAGTCCCCCCCTTCATGTGTCTGTGGAAGTCCCAGAGGGTGTCTGTAGCAAGCTTACTTCCTTTGGACATGACAGAAACTCCCATTAGACACCCAGGAAGCAGCGCTGGGGCTTTGAGGCCCTGTCGGGGTCCTGTGGCAGTTCAGATTTGCTCACGGCTGTACCTTCCCTCCCTGGTGTCAGCTTGCCACCTGGGACACAAGCAGCTCAGCTTTGATGCCCACTTTTCTCTCTACTTTGCAAATATTCCCCTCACCCCCAATCCTCCTTAAGCTTTCACCTCCAGGGAAGCACATACAAATAAAGGCTTGGCGATTTCATTTTAGACCTAACCAAATCTTGCTTTAGACTAAAATCTCTTTCATGGGAGCACACCATTCAGAAATGAGAACCAAATCAGCACAAAGCCAGTTGTCTAGTAATCTTTTGTGAAGATAACTACAGTCATGCATTACTTAATGACAAAGATACATCATCTCTTAATGACAGAAATTTGTCATAAGGAGATTTTCATTGTCATGCAAACATTATAGAGTGTATTCACACATACCTAGGTAGTATAGATAAGTAGGGTGAGGAACCTGCAGCCTTAAGGCCACATGTGGTCTTTTGGGTCCTTAAGAGTGGCTTTTTGACTGAATCCAAATTTTACAGAACAAATCCTTTTATTTTTATTTATACTTTTTTTTTTTTTTTTTTGAGACAGAGTCTCAAGCTGTTGCCCTGTGTAGAGTGCTGTGGCATCACAGCTCACAGCAACCTCACACTCTTGGGCTTAAGCGATTCTCTTGCCTCAGCCTCCTGAGAAACTGGCACTATAGGTGCCCACCACAACACCCAGCTATTTTTCCGTTGCAGTTGTCATTGTTGCTTTAGCTGGATCAGGCCAGATTTGAACCCGCCAGCCTCGGTGTATGTGGCTGGCGCACTGTCCACTGAGCTATTGGTGCTGCCTATCAATACATTTTTGTTGGTCTTTTATATTCTGATTCTATTTTTTAAATGAACGTATTTAAAATATCAAACAATAAAATAAGTTTCAATGAAATAATCGTCCCAGACTGACCAGAACAGTTAGAACATTAGTAAGCCGTAAGAGCTAAATTGATGGCTGCTGTGCTTATAATTTAGCTCTAACTCTACCCTGCCTGGCTGGCATCACTACCACATGAGGCTGGCCAGTGAGAATTTATGGGGGTCAAGTGCGCCAGTTTGTTATCAGCCTTTGAATTGCAATATTGTTTCTGCTAAAGATAAGATTTGCTTCCTTTGTGATACTGCAGTATCAACACTAAAGAAATTCAGTGCTCGTCAGGATTATAACTCTCATAAGGACCACAACTATTGTAAATGAGAGGGAGAGGTATGACAGGTTGTATCACAGAAGTTACAAGATAACCCAACTATAGCACAAGAATATGGGGAAAGGGCCAAGAGAGGGGGGGGGGGTTGGAGTGGAGGGAGGGTAATGGGTGGGGCCACACCTACGGTGCATCTTAGAATGGGTACAGGCGAAACTTACTGAAGGCAGAATACAAATGTCTTCATACAATAACTAAAAAAATGCCATGAAGGCTATGTTAAACAGTTTGATGAAAATATTTCAGATTGTATATGAAACCAGCACATTGTACCCCTTGATTGCACTAATGTACATAGCTATGATTTAATTAAAAAAAAAAAAGCAAACGCATTCTTTCAAGCAACAATAAGACCTGGAAATAATGCACCTGAAGCACCTTATGAAGTAGGTTATGTACTTGGGGTGGGAGGGGTGCCATTCAGTGATGTGGAAATTGTGAAAGAATGCACTTTTGAAGTTATAGGATGCTTAGATTCCGATAAGTTTTAAAATGCAAACAACTGCCTTTTTCAAGGAGAACCATAACTGATAGGTGGCATAAATTAGTCTTCTATATAACAGAACTTCATGTAGTATGTCAGAAAGAAAATATACATTATTTAATCACTTTGGATGAATCAGCCGATTCTACTGACTCACTGCAGGTTTTATACTTCATTCCTGTTAGATTTTCTTTGCTACAGACAGTTACTCACTTTGGGCACTTTTGGGAACAGAACACAGGGAATAAACATCTTCAACAACTTTCAAGATAAATTCATGAAGTTGGACTGAATTTGTAAATTTATTGAGTGTATGTATAGACAGTGCACCTTCCATGACAGGAAAACATGAGAGGTTTATTGCATAGATTAAAAAAAATCAACATATCCAGCTGCTCTCATTTCTTTTCTTTATGTCTTGCATCAGCAAAATCGCTGTGCTAAAGCTACTATTTTAAGTGAACTTTGCAACAAATTATAAATATTGTTAATTATAATATATTCATAAAAAATGCAACACAGCATCCTCAGTTTTGTGACATTCTAAAATTGAATAATGAAGTATTCAGTGTGGTGTGGGTTTGTCATATTCTGAAGTGCACTGGCTATCACAGGGGCAGGTGTTAGCTAAAATGTTATCTCTGTGAGAACTGATAGTATAATTTCATGAAGAACAGAATCAGCAATGTGAATGATTTGAAAAATTTCTATAAGAATTCAGCATTTCTCTGTTATTATGTCAGATCAAAACTACTTGAATATTTCTTTGCTAGGTAAAACCAACTTTGTATATGTATGACATGTGACAAAAAACCTAAGAAAGATGGCTTTTTCAAAAGAAAAAATGAACATTTTCCCTGGTTAGTAAAGGCCATTGATGTGCAGGATGATAGATGTGACTCATTTGAGGAATATGCAGCTGTTATAAACCTATTAATTGGAGAATACAATAAAAGTTTCGTGGACTTTGAGAATCATGATATCACACTCAAATTAGCAGTTTGGCCTTACCTAGTTGCTATCAGCAAAGCACCTAAAGAACTACAGATGGAATTGATCGAGCCCTCAGGAGATGACATTTTAAAGTCATTGCTTGATGCTAAGAAAGATCCAACTAAAGTATGGGGAAATGTAGTCTTCAGCAACATGCCCAAAAAGTGCTTTCTTGCTATTCAGTCACTTATTATTGCGTATCTTCATTCTCCTACCTACGCCACATGAAAACTCCCTTAAGATCACAAATGACTGATACCCATCTAGAGGATCAGCTGAAACCATGAACCTCTATGATGCAACCAAATATTCAAATGCTCTCCAGCAAAAAGCAGATGCAGCAAAGTTACTAAAAGGTTAGTTGACTTAAAAATTAACAAATAGTTTTCACTTATTGAAATTATTAAGTACAGAGTACTTAATACAGAGTAAATACAGAGTAGTTAGATGTTTACAAAATAACATCGGTTTTTAAGTATAACTAACTAAAGTTTCCTGAATACAGACTTATTTGATTACAACTAAATTATTGAGGTCTTCCAACATGAAAAGATTCCCAACCCCTCCTATAGCTCATGGCTTTTAGGCTACAAACCTGCACAGCATGTTACTGTAGCAAATACTGTCAGTAACTGTAACACAGTTGTAAGCATTTGTATATTGGAACACATCTAAAGTAGCATGTACCATACTACCATACAACTGACAGCACAGTGGGTTTGTTTACACCAGTGTCACCGCAAACAGGTGTGTAATGCGTTGTGCCATGACGTTCTGATGTCATTAGGAGATTCGAATCCTTCAGCTCCATGATCATCTTAGGGGACCACTGTCACATGTGCAGTCTGCTGTTGACTGAAGCATTGTTATGTGGTACATGATTACATTTTACAAGATGAGCCTTCTTTGTGTTGTATTTCTCAGGAATAAAAGAACATCCCACAGTAGCTTTTGGATTCTGTGTTTGACAGATAGGGCTACTTTTCCTTGTCTTCACTTCTTCCCCAAAGGAAAATGACAAGATGAGGAGAGAAGAAACTAGTAGTGAAAATTAAGCAGGTAAAATATTTGAACAAGGCTGGACAGCTGTTGTCTAGACATTCACATAGATTTTTACTAGAATAAATTTGTTAAGCATGGTGATTTCTCCTAGCAGATCATCTATCAAGAAATGCACATGCTATGCAATTTTTTAATTTCTGCAGTGATGATGGACTCTCTATTATAGGAATCACCACATTGCGTTGTATTCATATATCTTTTCATCATTATCTATGATTTTTTATCAAGTACTAGGTCTTTAGGTTTTTGTTTTGTTTTGAGACAAAGTCTCACTCTGTCACCCTTAGTAAAATGCCATGGTGTCATAGCTCACAGCAACCTCAAACTCTTAGGCTCAAGCAGTCCTCTTGCCTCAGCCTCCCAAGTAGCTGGGACTACAGGCACCTGTCACAATGCCCGGCTAGTTTTTCTGTTTTTAGTAGAGACCAGAGCCTTGCTCCTGCTCAGACTGGTCTTAAACTCCTGAGCTCAGGCAGTCCACCCTCCTGGCCTCCCAAAGTGCTAGGATTACAGGTGTGAGCCACTATGCCTGGCCCAGGTCTTTAGTTTTCTGCTTCTTAACTATATTTGGGATATAGAGCATAGTAAATAATCAATATACATTTTGGATGAATTGTATATGAAAGACATTCTATCAACAACATATGTTGTGTCATTTTTTTTCCTCAGGATGTAAATGACCTAACTTGCTATACAGGCCCAGAACTTATCTCAATCAGCAATGTTTTCCAGTTGAGTGATCAGAACTTTTATTATTGATCATGATGATTTCTTAAAGGGGAGAAACAGTGGTGTGAGGAATACTTCTTAGAAACAGAACTCGAATAGGCAGGAAGTTGGGTTCCGAGTAAACTGCTGGTTTAAAAATAATTTGGCTCAGGCCAAATGATCAGATAGGGAAAAGAATAGAAAGAAATAAAAGAAAAGTACTTGTAACAAGGTTGGTCATATCCTATACAAAATACAGTTTAAAACTCGGAGTCCAGGAGCAGAAAAATCTAGGAAATATCCAAATTACTCATGGTTACCTGGGAAACCCTCTTCTAATTGGAAGGAAGGAAATCACAGGGTTGGATATAAAGTGAAGGAGTGAAGTTGTAGTATGTTTGTGTGTGTTTGTCACAGCTGAGGAGCAAGGAGAAATTTTAAGGGAAGGTAGTGTGAAAGGAAGAACAAAGCTTGACTGTATGCACAGGGGAGGCAGAGAAACTTCGTGTCTCTTGAATGTGGAGTTTCCGCACCACTGTGTACCTAAGCCATCCTGATTAGAGTAATAGCAGTAGTGGAGCCCTGACACCGACTGCCCTGCCAGCATCCTTTCCCCACATGTGTGTCTGATGGGAAGACTCCATGCCAGCAGGTGGGGATCCACACGTTAGACCCAGTTCATCAATCCAAGGACGGGCACCTTGCTAAGTCCTCCTCTCTGTAATGTTTGGATGAAAAACCAAAGACAGCTTGGATGAAGTGGCTGAAGCTGTGAGTACCCAGGAGCCGTCTCTGGCTGTGTCTTCCATCATGTGAGATTGTGGCGTCCAGAGAAAGAGGAGGAAACAGGCAATCCACGCTGAGAGCTGAGCGGCAGTGTGGGGTATCTCAGCCTCTGGTTCCCTGTGTTCTTCCCAGGGTCCAGCCATCTAGTCCTTCCTCAGTTTCTACAAGGCAATGTTTGATCTGGTTTGATGTGAGTTTTCATCACTTGAGGAGATCAAATGAGTTCTAAGACATGTGTAATTGCAGACTTTGGCACTGAAAGAGGGCAGAAGGAAGGGGCAGTGGGCTGAAGTGATCAGCTGCCTTGTAGGAGCACTCTGGAGCACCCCTGGGGCGAGACTGAGGTCGGCCCGCAGGTGCCTGATGCTCTTCAGCATGAATTAAAAATGGCTCCTTTCCTTACAGCTAGAGTAGCTAAGATCAGTGCTATGCCAGATTGTGATTTATCCACTCCAGCAAACATGCACTGAACGTGCACCGTGCCTGAGCCTGTGTTGTCTGTGATATTTGTGGTCAGCACAGAGAAAAATGATTTTTGAAAACTGAGTGCATGTTAGGTGGGTGTTGTGGCAGGCACCTGTAGTCCCAGCTACTAGGGAGGCTGAGGCAGGAGGATCACCTGAACCCAGGAGTTCTGAGGTTACTGTGAGCTAGGCTGACACCATAGCAGCAGAGGGGGACAGAGGAAGGAAGGAAGGTAGGAAAATAAGCGTTTATGCTCAAGAAGCTCGCAGTCTGATAGGAGATAGATTTTTGCAATCCATTGTGAAAAAAATGTCTTAAATGAGAAATCCACCACCATGATCTCAAACAGAGATAGCACCTTACTTTGCTATAAATATTCAAGAAATGTTTACAGTTTATGGCTCAGCCAAATTCTGAAAGCAAATAGGACTTTGAAATGGAAAAGGAACGGCATGTGCAGAGACAGAGAGGTGATGGGGCATGGAAGAGTGGGGAAATGGCCATGGGGAGTTCAGAGGGACTGCATTCTCTTCTAAAGATGAGGGTTTATTTGGTAGAAAATGTGGAAAGTCACTGAACTAGTACAACCACTTGCAGTTTGGGGTTTTTTTGCAGTTTCTGGCCAGGGCTAGGTTTGAACCTGCCACCTCTGGCCCCTATCACATTCGCCTAACACTTGCAGTTTTTAAATGATTATCTGTCTTCCCTGTGGAGGCGAGGTTGGCCAAGGGGTGAGGGTGAAAGATGGGAAAGAGGTTGAGGCATATTTTAAGTCTGAGAGGAGATGAGAGTCTGAGCTGAGACAGTGCCAGGGGCCTTGTGAGACGAAGCTGACTGGTAGAAAAGATATTTTGGAGTTAAAAGGTGGGCCCATTCAGCACTGAGATCATGGAGATGAAGGAAGCAAATAACTCCCAGTGTCTTGACTTGTGTACTCAAGAAGGTGGGGACAGGAAGGAGTGAGAGGAGGAAGGACCCCGGGACACCCATGGTGTGAAGGATGGTGGAGAGAGTGGGGGAGGAGCTGAGAAGGGTGCTGGGAGGTGCAGGGCTGTGAGCAGCGGCGGCCAGGAGACCAGAAAGCCACACGAGGGGGTGTCTTCCAGGAGCAAGATGAGAGTCGGAGAACAGCCCCAGGCTGCCTGGGTTGCAATTAGAAGTCTTCCATAATCAGTTCAGTGATAGAAGATACTTTGGACAATCATATGTCTTCACATTTCCCCTCTGTTGTGCCTTTACTTTCACTATATATTCCACAAAAATTAATAATTAATTAGAGAATACTTGATTTAATGGATTTATACAAAGGGCTGAATTCTTATGGAGCAAACAAAATGTCCTGTCTCTGCACACTGGACCTGCTTCTTCACAGTTATGTGTCTGGTGAGAGGTATTTGGAATGTTAACTGTAGGGAGGTTTCACTTCGCTGTCATTTACCTGTTTTTATTTTCCCTCCTAGTGTAGCTCATTTAAGGACAGAGTAAGACAGCTGAAAGCTCTCTTAGAGGCCCTGAGAAGGAGGAATTATGCAGATGTAATGATCAGAGATCAGAGTTTCCCAGCGCTGGGGTGGCCCACTTAAAAGGGCCTCATTAAATTCACTTCATTAAGTAGAGCCAGTGTATCTGACTTAAGAAAAGAAGCAGCATGCAAATTAAGACCTGAAAATATGAATGGGATTTGAAGGATGCTTTGATCAGCATTTCCTAAAATGGCACATGGGAAAGGGGGAATGTCCTTAAACATGTACAGACTTTCAGTTTTGTGTGCCAGAGGAAGCTATTCACCTGTTCACTCAGTTCCTCCTGCAAAGAATGAGTCCACTCCTTGGCATACAGAGTGCAGTAACCATACAAAGCATGTACAATTTTGAAATTAGACCTGACCCCCACTCACCTCTCAATCCAAAAACAGCTCCCCAAAATGAGAGAAAGAAAGCTAGGAAAGAAAGGTGTGAGGGACATATTGCAGAAAAAACAGAGACAAGCCGATTATATTTAGAAGTTTTTTTTATAACCCAGATTGAATCAATGAATACTTGCGCATTGAACATCTTAGTATTGGGATTCCTCCTGCAGGAGAATCTATTTAAATGTGAATCCCAAATAATGTTATATCATGTCTGATACAGGAATATATCTGGCAATATTAAACAGATCAAATTCTGGTGAAGTCTAGACTGAATGGAAGCTATTCTTAGCATACTTAAGTAAAGGAGATCAGTGTAGATATTCAAGATGGAAAAATCCTAATAGTTAATAGAAAACCAAAATTCAAGGTCCCTCTCACCTTCAAAGCAGAGCTATTTCAAGTGCTTCTCAAGAAACACATGCCTCATAGAAATTTTAGTTAGCCCCCACCTCCCACCAGGCAGCGCGTGTTCCCTGCATCCTTCTGTATGAAGGCCTGTTTCCGCGCCTGGAAACCTTATGATCTTGGGTTCCACTTTGTCCTGCAGGCAGCTTCCTTGGTCAATTGGCTATACCAGGTGGAGTCTGAAGTTGGACCCTATAGCATGTGTCTAGATTTATCTGTTTATACATTGTAGTTGCACTTTAAATAATATTTTTGCTGAAGTTTCAATGCTTATTACAATATAAGGATTTTTTTTCACCCAACTGATGCACTAATATAAAAATGGCAAAGCAGTTATTATACTCATAAGTGCAAATCTGTTTAATTAAAATTACATTCAACTGTTCTGACACACTTTTAAGCAACTGTGAAAAATATCTATTATGGTCTGTTGGTATGCTTCCCTGAGTAGCTAATAATTTTAGTTAAATCATGGTTTTTATAGTTCTTTTTTAACAGTAAATATGAAAATTAAAGTTAGACAATAATTTCAAAACTTTATCAGTTGGGCCTTTGCATTCTGTTTTTAAAACCAGTTTCTCCCCAATAAAAATAAAGAAACTGTACCTGTTAAAATATCACGTGGGTGTATTTTATGGAAAAATCCATCCAAACAGTTGCTAGCAGATGTCAGGAGGTATTAGATAACTGCGCCAGAAAAGCCCCTTCCCCAGAAAGTCCCTTCCTGGTTTCAACAGACCAAGACTAGCTGTCTCACTCTTAAAGTTACAGCTCCTTTCCAA
>CAUYPK010045421.1:0-11466 GCA_963574355.1 Loris lydekkerianus
CTGATCAAACTCCCCAGAACTTTATTTTTCAACAGCCATATAAACACAAGCAGAGGGGGTAGGTATGCTCAGAGGTATGAGGGGGTGGGGAATTCCAGGAGCAGGTGTGATGTTTTTAGTGTCTGGAATCAAGTTCCTGGAGCCAAGGGTAACAATGCTTTACTCGTCCTTAAATGCTTTCCAGCTGTGACTATTCCTGTTAAATCGACTATGGATATTCCTGATAAGCTTAAACCGGCTATGAATATTCCTGATAGGCTTAAACTCAGGTTTTTGGCTCCTGGCATGACTTTGCTTTTCTGACTTCGTGTTGAGGTAAAATCAATCCCCATTCATTAGAAACTTTACTTCAAGTACTGTACATCTTGCTCTGTTTTTTACTTTCAATACAGTATCCAATAATGTACATGAGCTATTCATCACTTTATAATAAAAGATGCTTTGCATTAGATCATTTTTCCCAACCACAATCTAATGTAAGTGTTCTGAGAAGGTTTAAGGCAGGACGGGCTCAAATATAATGTTCAGTAGGTTAGGTGTATTAAATGTATCTTTTACTTGACAGCATTTTCAACTTACATCCTGGTAAAATGTTTATCAGATGTAACCCCATTATAAGTGGAGGAACAACAAAATATACCCATAAGTGGGGTGGCTGGATCAGATGTTAGTTCTATCTTTAAGTTTTTGAGAAAGCCCCATAAGGTTTTCCTTGATGACCATACCAATTAATATTCTTACTAACAGTGTGCAAGGATTTCCTTTTCTCCATATCCTGGCCAACATTTATTTTTTGTCTTTATAGCTACTTAAGAAGTGTGAGGTTTTAATTTGTGGTTTTAATTTTCATTAGCATGATTTTTAGAGATGTTGAGTGCCTTGTCATATACCTGTTGGCTACCCGTATGTCTTCTTAGAAAAAAAGTCTTTATTCAGGCTTGTATCAGGGATCTCTAGAGAAACAGAATAAATAATATATAGATTTAAGAGTGGATTTATTATAGGAATTCACTACACAAATATGGAGGCTAAGGAATCCCACCATAGCACACCTGCAAGCTGGATAACCAGAGCATCTAGTGATGTGATTCATTCTGTGTCCAAGGCCTGAGTAATAATCTGGCAGCTAGTACATTTTTTTTTTTTTTTTTTTACAGTTTTTGGCCCGGGCTGGGCTTGAACCCACCACCTCCAGCATATGGGGCCAGCGCCCTACTTTGTTGAGCCACAGGCGCTGCCCTATTACATTATCTTTTTAAACCTTCCTTTCTTCTTCCACTACTCATCAATGTGTTAGGAGACAACCTCCCTCTCCTATCTTTGCTATTCTACCTTTCTTTAAGAAAGCATGAGAAAGACTAGTCTTAATGATTATTTTCTTGCATCAAGAAAGTTCTGGAATCAAATATATAATTATGTGTGCTGTAAATTTCTAAAATGCTTTTAAGTGTTCATAAATCTCTGTCAGAATCTCTGTAAAAGGTTTCTACATTTTGTACTTCCTATAATTATATCCACTTTTCTTCAAGTACCAGTAATCAGTATTTTTAAAAAATCATTTTGAATAAATTTTATTGTTTTATCAGTTTTCCATTTTTAGTTCTCACAAGTATGATAATGTTTCCTACAACTTTTCCATACAGATCCACTTTCTACATACACGTACACACGTGCATGCACATATACACAGAATGTTCACAGCTGACCACCTACATTGACCTTAATTTGACCTGATTTTCATAAACGGATATGTCCACATGTCAAACTACTGTAATATTTTTGAACTATGGTTGACTATGGGCAACTGAAACTTCAAAATGCAAAAGCATGGATAAGGAGGGGACAGTATTTCTAATAAATAAATCAGTATTTATTAATGAAACTCTTCAGGAGTCTGTTTGGATCTTGAAAGCATATTTTGTTTCTCATTCAGCTCAGGTAGAATTGGAGGAGAAGGTAGAACTCCCTAGAAGGGAAGATATGATATTAAAAAAAAAAACAAAAAACTTTAGTCATTAATTTTAACAGAGCTTAAATGAGCAAAGAATACTTCACAAATGGAGTAGGCCCCCCAAACCAGAATAGGGTTAGAGTGACTCCAGGGCTGCCACATGGTTAGCTAATAAAAAAAAAAAAAAAAAGCAAAGAGGAAAGTGGCATAAAAAAAATGAAACAGATACAGAAACAAATTGATTACAACTGAGCATTGACCAATATGAACCTGGTTTGAACAGTTGGCTATTGTAACTGGCTGAGACCCTGCTACTTGTTACAAGAATGGGTTAGAGTCTGTTTATACATAAGTTGGGTTTCATTTCACTATGTACAGAGAAACCCTTAAAATATGTACAGAGTCAGCTTTGGATCAAACAACACTAGGGAATTTGCCTGGTGTATACCAGTTCTGAAGTACATTTCAATGCAAATGTTCATCTTGACCCATTCAAATATCTGCACCACAGTTTGCTTTCATAAATATACTTTCATATATTTTAAACTTTTCATTCAAAACTGTTTCACAACTCAAAGAAAAAAGCGTTTCAAATAGAGGGAAATATAAATAGTTGCTTTTTAAAAGGTAGGGAGGGGAAAAGAAACAACAAGTAAAAAAAGAAAAGTATCATTTCTTATTTTGTTGTTGGTTTTAAAAGAGTCAGTCTGGTATTCCCTTCCTTCTGTCTCTTGAATTTGATTCTGTATCAAGTCCTGTCATTTTTTCCCTCTCCTGATGTACTGTGACTCCAATTTCATGCCAGTTGTCAGTTGGACCATGCCTCTATCTTTTGATTGGTCTCAACTCTTGCTTCTCTCCGATCTGTCCAGATACCATTACCAAACTTTCAGATTAGCAAATATTCTTAAGTTTGACAACATATTCTACTGGTGTGGCTGTGAGAGAAACAAAATGTCACTCATATATTGTTAGTGGTAATACACGCCGTATGGACAGGACATGGGCAATACCTACTGACATTTCTTTTACATGTTTATTTTTACCCAGCATTTCACCTGCACCAATCTAGTGAAAAATAGGAGAGAATATACACAGCATACTATGAATGGAAGAACTCCACAATCACAAGACTGGAAACCACCTGTGTTTCCACCAGATGGGGACTGCTGAATAAACAGGATACATTTACTATAAGAAGAAATGAAGCATATTTTTGTAAACTACTCTAGCATGATCTCCAGGATATAGCAGGAGTAAAAGACTCCGTGGAGGAAAGAATGTAAAGTATGCTACCATTTATCCACAGAAAGGGAGAGACAGAAATACATATTTGCTGGTATTTTAAAAAATACAAAATTTTTCATCAAGTAAATAGACATTAGAGGAAGAGAAGAAAGAGGGTAGGGTTGTTTTGTGTATTTGACTTTGTAAACCCATAATGACATAATAACAAAATAAAACTTAAAAACAATGGTGAAAATATAAAACAAGACTAAACAGGTGAACCTATGTATAAAATTGGAGGCTTAACTAATGTAGGGAAGCAGGTGATGTAAAAACAAAGTGATCTGACTGTGTATTCCCAGCAGCATATACCCTGTGGACAAAATGAGCTGCAGTAAGACTTAAAATGGTTCCAACTAACCATATTTTTGGTAGTCAAAGTGGCACTTTTATTCTGAGGATTACTTATCCTTTTAGTCTCATTCGTATCTGTCTTCTTCCCCGTGCTGGAGCTGCCCTACCCACCCTCACCTTCTGCATCCTCCCCAAGTGCCTTCCCTGCCCAGAGCTTGTCCTCCCCATGGCCTCTGAGTGGTGCAGGCTTCTCTCCAGTTTGTGCCTCCCTAATCCCGACTTTAGACTTTGACACCTCTTTTATTTCCTCAAGCACATCTGTGACTTCTTTGATTTGATCAGATCTTCCACCTTTAGGCTCCTGTGGTATTAACTATGTCTGTTTCCCAGTACTCATCACACTTAATATTTTATCCTAATTAATGTGATAATTCTTCTATCAGCCCCACTAGATTCTATGGTCCCTAGGTATAGAATTCATGCCCATTTTATTTTATTATTTTTTCCATGTCAGTTGTCCTTTAATGTTTACAATATATATTTTTTATTTTTTGGCTGGGGCTGGGTTTGAACCCACCACTTCTGGTATATGGGGGTGGTGCCCTACTCCTTGAGCCACAGGCACCACCCGTGTTTACAATATTTTTGATTGCATTGTCTTAGTTTAAAACAGGAACAGGAAGCCAAAAAGAATACGAAGAAATAAAACAGAATTTTACTATAAGAAGGAAACCATCCTAATTTTTTTTTTTTTGAAACAGAATCTCGCTCTGTTGCCCTGGGTAGAGTGCCATGGCACCAGCCTAGCTCACAGCTACCTCAAACTTCTGGGCTCAAACAATCTTCTTGCCTCAGCCTCCCTAGTAGCTGGGACTATAGGTACCTACCACAACGCCCGGCTAATTTTCCTATTTTTAGTACAGACAGGATCTCGCTATCCTGAGCTCAAGCAATCCTCCCACCGTGGCCTCTCAGAATTAAGGCATGAGCCACTGCACCTAGCCCATTCTTATATTTTTTGATGCTGTTTCCAAAGAGGTAATTAATAACATTGATTGCACAATTTTTCAATAAGTAAGTGACTCTTGGTGCCAAAAATTTAATAAATAAGTGTTTATACTTACTTGGTATGTTTGTAGAGTTAATATGATTGGAGGTTGCATTCGCTATTACTGCTTTTTTTTTTTTTTCCAGATTAATACAAGGGTAACAAACAATTAGGCTACATTGTTTGCACTGGTAAGGTAGAATCCAAGTTGTAGCTGTGTTCTTCATCCCCACAGTGTGCCATACACCCTCACGTTGTTCCTGTTGGGTAGGAACCTGCTGAACTCCTTCCCCCCATCCCCATGCTTGAATTTGTGTCTCATGTGAACACACTGTAGTTAATCTACATCAAGTTTCAAATTGGCATTGGTATGCTTGTTCTTCTGTTCATGTGATACTTCATTTAGGAGAGTATTTTCCAATGCATCCAACTTATAACCAAGGCTACAAAATCTCCATCTTTTCTATGGCTGAATAATAATGCAAATCAAAACCACTTTGAGATGTCATCTAATCCCCAAGAGAATGGCCCATATCACAAGATCTCAAAGTAACAAATTATGGCCTGGGTGCAAAGAGAAGGGAACACTCTTGCACTATTGGTGGGACTACAAACTAGTACGGCCTCTATAGAAAGAAGTATGGAGATTCCCTCAAAGAACTAAAAGTAAACCTCCCATTTGATCCTGCAATCCCATTACTAGGTATCTACCCAAAAGAAAAAAAAAAAAAAAAAAAAAAGTGCCATTTTACCATGAGAACATATGCTCTCAAATGTTTATAACAGCCTAATTTGTAATCACAATGATGTGGAAGTACCCTTCAACACATGAATGGATTAATAAACTGTGGTGTGTGTATACTATCCCCGTTTTATATTAAAACAGCATCCTGGTACAGCTCTATAAATATTTGCTGAATGTTTTACAATATCTGTAAAAAAAAAAAAAAATCAGGTAATAAGCAAGAGTTATTCACAATGGAGAGGTAAAACAGCTCAAATTTTAATAAGTACAGAAAGAAAAAAGTGGTTTTTAGGTGGAAAAATCTGGAGGCTGTCTCTCTCATTTTATCCTTTATGATATAAAAATAAATAAATAAATAAATAAAAAGCTCCCTACTGTTATTAGAAGTCTCTTTCCAGCCCTAGGAATAGACATGCTTCTAAGCAGAGAAGGAAAAGTGAGATGTAGTCAGCATGTCAGCCTCTGTTTTAGGTTTTAAAACACAGAACGTATTTATTTCTATGACTATAAATTGCTCTGAAGTTACCAATAACTGATACCAGAGCTGGTTACAAGTTCCTACAGAGTGAAGTCACCTCTAAATAGAACGTGCTGGCTGTACTCTAAAGTGCTCTGTGACTCTGACAGGTAAAAGAAGCTGAGAGACTGGGATTGTAGACCCTGCTGGTTATTTCTGATCTCTTTTCTGGAAGGCTCTGCAATGTGCCTTTATTAACTGGAACATAAGGAATGTGGCTCTCTCAAAACTTCAGAATTCAGAGCACAGAACATTGCTAATTACAGAAATAACGGATTCCTGCAGCTTCCTATCTCCTTAATTATCTTATGTTTCCTTCTTTTGTGAAACACAATCCTGTTACCTGCTGAGATGCAATTCCCCATTCACAGAGGAAACTAAACTGGCAGCTACAGCTAGTCGGGATCAGTAAATCTTCTCAGGTTAAGATTTGGAAAGGAAGCAAGCCATAAAAAGTTAATTAAGACAGATGTGTTTGAATCAGGGTAGGGGCAGGCACTTTTATTATTTTGCTTTAAGGTAGAACCACGTGGCAGCGCAGATGTAAAATGATGGTGGTGTTGTAGAACAAGTTGTAGAAGTTTAGGAATTCTTAAAGAAATGCAAAACCAAATCTGATTTCCTTCAAAAATGGGTCAGATAGGAATTTTACCAGAGGCAAGATGTGTAATTTATGGCACTCATTTAAAAAAAAAAAAAAAAAATTAACCTCATGATAATGTGAGAGAAAACATTAGTAGTTTAGAAGGAAGATGTTCTAAGAAGCATTTTGGTTGGTGAAAAAAATACTAAAACTTTATGACAGGCTTCTCAACTATTTCTCTCCCCTTTTATAAAAAAACTCCAAAAGATTTTTTTCAAGTGGCTTATCTTCTTATAATTACAGTTTATCACAGTGGCTCCCAAACTTGAGTGCAGGCAAGATTTATTCAGGGAGCTTCTTAAGAATGCAGATTTCTAAACCTCTTTCCTAGTAAATCTGATTTAAGACATCTGAATGGAGTCTTACAATCTGCAGTTTTACTAAGCACGCTGGTGGTTTTTGACACAAGTGTTCCATGGCCTACAATTTGAAACACTGAGATGAAATAAAACCTGCCAAGATATATGGCTAGAAACTCTAGAGCTGCATTAATAACAACATAAGTGTAATAATAAAGCTAAGGACTCTCAGGTACAAAATAACTGTTGATGATTAATAGCTCTCCAAAGGGACTTTAATACACAAATTGGTTTTATTTTAACTAGATGACAGGCCTCTAGGTGTGGGCTACTATCTCAGGAAAGCAGGTGAGTACTCAGTCACACACACAGTGCTGTAGGTTCAGTACCTGGCAGGTTGGTGTTGGTTAGGACAATATAATGTTTCAGTTAAGAGCAGAGACCGCAGACTCAGGTTTTTGTAATCCCTATTGTAATGCTATGGACTATCTGTACCTTTGAGAAATTCATTTACCTTAACCTCAATTTTCTTATTGCTTCAATAGAAATACCAATGCCTACTTTATGAACATTTTCTCATCTGCCATGCATTGTTCTAAAGTAGTTAATGCACGCTCTTAAAAGTTACAATCACTTAAATGAATAAGAAAACTTAACAGTTATAGTCTTCATAATGGATCGACTTCATTGTCAAGAGGAGAGCAATGATATATTGAGAAACAAGGCCCTTTTGTAAGCAGAGAATTGAAAACTTGAAGTCTAGGTCGTTGTGTACTTAATAATACTGCCTTAAACATCACAAGAAATCATGATTATCTCACCTAGCAACTATGCCTACACATACATAAGAGTTTTAAAGACTTAATTTTAAGAATTTGAGAGAGGTTAAAAAGTAGTAACAAAGACAAGAAGTGGGAGGAGCTATGCAAATTACTGGGGCTGACCTATGTTGCATTTCCATATGAATACATTACTGGGCATGATTCTGGATGGGTGGCCCCCTGCCAGCTCAGGGGAGCTGAGGGGAGGACCTACCGCTTGCCCCGGCAGTGCTGGTGCAGCAGCAGCTGGCAGAGGAACTGGTGTGGGGTGGGAGGTGCTGCAGGGGGCTCCAGTAGCCAGTGGGGCCAGATAACTGCTGGGGAGACACCAGCACTTCAGTGTCTTCCTCCCCTTGGCTTGCAGCTGAACAGGGAACCCCCATTTCCCAGGCCTGGTCAATTTCATGTAGGTTTCCTAGGCCTGGGAACCAAAGGCATTGTATCCATTCATTTGTTACCCAGTCCTGGCCAAAGGTAAACTACAGAGGACCCAGGCAACCATATATATACCCCTGGACAAAGAGCCAGAAAGAGCTGGCCCCCTCCTTGTTTCTCTCTGCCAGGAGCTTTGGTGTTATTGTACTCCTTTCTGTAAAATAAATCCTGTCTTACCACTGATTTGTGATCCATGGATTTATTCTTCGAATCACCGAGTACTGAAGATGGAATTCCAGTATCAGGGAGAATAGTGCAGTTTATTTTTAACCTAGGCATATACTTCCTCTAGTTTCTGGAGTAGGTCCCCACACAAAAATCAGATTACATGTCATGACCTACAAGGAGCTTTCGGGATTTCCTGTTTACCACTAAAGAACCATTCCTCTAAATTGTACTAATCACACTGTCAGTTATGGTATGTTTAACCATATGAGATTATGAATATTAAAAATGTTATCGTAGGACATAGTAATTGTTGGAATATGTTGGAAATTACTATTACATGTTACATTGCTATTTCATTTTCCAGAATTAGATGTGCTTCCTAAAAACACTGAAAATTCCCCTAATTTGGAAACTGACAAATGTATCAGTCTACCATTCATTGTTTATCAACCTAATTGGTACTCTCTTTCACTTCACCTTATTTCAGCACTTTGAGGATATTTCTCCTTTGACTTTTGATTTGCATAGCTTCTCCTGACAGGTACGTTCTAATTCTTGCTTTCGTTCTTCTGCATAGGATGTCTTTTATTTTTTTCTGTCTGCCTTCAAAATTTTCTTTTTAGCTTATAGCAATTAGAATATTATGTGTCTGGGTATTTAGTGTTCTGTATGATGTTACCTGAGCTCTCTAGTCCATAATTTGATATTGGAAATTTTTTTTTTTAATATTTGGCCACTATATTTCTAAATATTTGTTTACCCCATTTTTTCTTCTTCTAAGATTCCAATATACACGTGGTAGACAATTTTACATTGTTCTATAGCTATTGTGAACTTTGCACTTCTCTTCCACTCTTTATCTCTCTTTTTATTCAATCTGGGTATTTTTTATTGACTTATTTAAGTTCACCCACTCTTTCTTCATCTTGTGAGCGTGAAAGAATTCTCTCTGTTACCATATCTATTATTTCTAGCATTTACAGTCAATTCTCTCTTGTGGTCTCCATCTCTTTGCTGACATTCTCCATGCGTTCTTGGTGGTGTCTAATTTTCTCACTGAAATATATAACCCATTAATCAGAGTTATTTAAGTTCCAGTATTTGATTTTTATCTGAGCCTGGTTCTATTGATTATTTTGTCTCTTGACAATGGATTTCTTCCTTTCTTTTCCTTGAGTCTTGGAAATCACTTGTAGAACAGAAGGAACTGAGGCAAATACTGTGTATGCCTGGAAACCGGCATCTCTTTCTGTTAGATCAATTATGTTCAATCATTCTCGTCAGGAGTTGAGCTGCACTTCAGTTTTGATGTTGCTATTGTTATTCTCAATATATCACCTGTTTGAAATTCTTCCTGCTTTACCTTGTGTTTAGGGTAGGGGTTGAATGGCCACAAGATTTTTAAAAATATTCTTATTCTACCCTTACCTTCAGACTTTCTCTATGAATTTATACTTTGGAGAAGTATCTTTCTAGGTTTCTGTCCTTCTGCTAGAGCAGTGGTTCTCAACCTTCCTGATTCTGTGGCCCTATACAGTTCCTATGGGTTGCAACCCATAGGTTGAGAACCGTTTTGCTAGAGGAACACTGTTATAACTTTTTAGTAAACTGTTTTATAGCCTGATGGTGGGATTCAGAGAATATTCTCTATTATTTCAAGCCAGGCATTGTGTTCCTGGATTTTGGCATGGCGTCTTTTCTCAATGAACCTGCTACTCCCTTTGCAGTAAAAGGTCCAGGATTATTTTTCTTCCTGAATTTTGAAGGCAGATTTTTTTGTATTTTTCCTGCTCCTTTCCCCCAACTACAATGGGTATTCATTTATATCCTGGTGATAATAGGTTTTGCTATCCTTCCCTTGGTGATATAAGGCTATTTTTCCAGAGGGAAGAGAACTCTAGTAAGGTTCCATGCCGGTCCAGAAAGACTCACCACTCTGTTCCTTAAGGCCTGCCACCCATGTAAGGCTTTTTTCAATCTATTCCTGGCTTCCAATCTTCCTCTGAGCATCCTATGGAAGTCCATGAAACAAAGCCTGTGATTAGGTGCAAATTCCTCTGTGTCTACATTTCCAGGTAAGTCTAAGTTTGTGATAGCCCATGTAGTCTTAGCAATTATAGCCAAAATCTTTCACACTTATGTTGTAGTTTTGACTTTTTCTTATGCCCTACCAATGAAACCAGTGTCTGCATTTCTGAGATGCCTGTCTTTTTTTTAGATTTGCAGCTAGTTGTTTGCTCTGTGATGTCAGCTCTCTGATGGATATACAAAAAGGTACAATTTCACAAATTATACCTCTTTTTCTTATTGTTAAGAGTGCAAGGGATACTCTTTCTAGCAGTTGACATCCCATGTGGAAGCCAGAGAGGTCTGTCCACTTTAACTTCTTAAACATAGGCTTAGGGTTTTTATAAGTATTATAATCTTAATCTGAAATATTATTATACAACAAATTTTATATGATTATAGCTTCTCTGTGGCAACTGGGTCTAGTCTTCACAAATGAAACAACTAGATGATTTTTTTTATTTTGCGTATTTCTGATTACTAAGGACTCTAAAAGCAAGTAAGTTCCTTGTAATCTTCACTAACATTTGTATTTTTTAAAAATTGCTAAAATTCTATTTTTTGCCTTATACATGTTAAGAATGTTGACAAATAAAGAGTTCCAAATCTCTTGGGGGAACTGATTTTTCTTTTCTTTTTTTTTTTAATTTTTTAATATGGCTTTATTATTTTATAGTATGTAGATACATACATGATAAAAACACAATGCAGGTGTACACATAAATGATATGTATATCCACTGTCCTCTGTAAAGACAGCAATCACATATACCTGTGATTGTAAATCTGAAAAATACTGTATTTAAAGCAAAGATACCTTTTACAGGGAGGTTGATTGTATAGCATTTTGATTCCCTGAGAATATATTGTTCTGAGTCTCTGTCTCACAAATTCATTTCAAGTTGTTACTTGAATGTACAGTGATCCCTCGTTTTTCGCAGTTAATGGGGACCAGAACCTTCTGCGAAAGCTGAAAAACCGCGAAGTAGGATTTGCCCCTAGGAATTTTCATGTATGCCCCGGAGGAAGCTTTCACGGGGGCACAGCGCTTAGGCGGCATTATAAGGACTTAATTAATAAAAAAAGTTATCTCTTAAACAAAACAAGTTATCGCCAACACAACACTAAAATACAGTATGCGAGACAGTCAACATCATGGACAAGACTGGCGAGATACAACAAGAGAAGATGC
>CAUYPK010045429.1:0-19217 GCA_963574355.1 Loris lydekkerianus
GGGGGGGGAGGTCCTCCTCGTAAAGTATTCTCCCAGGCCAATTTCTGTAGGTGTTTCCCCTGCACTCTCTTCTAGTATTTTTATAGTTTCACGTCTGAAGTTTAAGTCTTTTATCCAGTGAGAATCAATTTTTGTTAATGAGGAAAGGTATGGGTCCACTTTTAGTCTTCTACAGGTCTCCAGGCAGTTCACCCAGCACCATTTGTTAAATAGGGAGTCTTTCCCCCACTGAATATTTTTGATAGGCTTGTCAAAGATCAAATGGCAATAAGTAGCTGGGTTTATCTCTTGTTTCTCTATTCTGTTCCATAACTCTACCGCTCTGTTTTTGTGTCAGTACCATGCTGTTTTGATCACTATAGATTTATAGAATAGCCTGAAGTCTGGTAATGTGATTCCTCCTGATTTGTTCTTATTTCTGAATAATGTCTTGGCTTTTTGAGTTTTTTTCTGATTCTATATAAAACGAAGTACTATTTTTTTCATGTTCTTTAAAATATGACAATGGTGCTTTAATAGGGGTTTAAATAGGGGTTTAATAGGGGTTTAATAGGTAGATTGCTTTGGGTAGTATGGACATTTTAAAAATGTTGATTCTTCCCAGCCGTGAGCATGGTATGTTTTTCCATTTGTTAACATCTTCAGCTATTTCTTTTCTCAGAGTTTCATAGCTCTCCTTATAGAGATCTTTCATGTCCTTTGTTAGGTAAATTCCCAGATATTTCATCTTCTTTGGCACTACTATAAAAGGAATGGAGTCCTTGATTATTTTTTCAGCTTGACTATTGTTAGCATATATAAAAGCTACTGACTTGTAAGTATTGATTTTGTATTCTGACATGCTGCTATATTCCTTGATCACTTCTAAGAATTTTGAAGTTGAGTCCCTGGGATTTTCCAGGTATAAGATCATATCATCAGTGAACAGTGAGAGTTTGATCTCCTCTGGTCCTATTTGGATACCTTTGATCACCTTCTCTTCGCCTGATTGCAATGGGTAAGACTTCCATTACCATGTTGAATAGCAGTGGAGACATTGTGCATCCTTGCCTCATTCCGGATCTGAGTGGAAATGTTTTTAATTTTACACCATTCAATCTGATATTGGCTGTGGGTTTGCTATAGATGGCCTCTATTAGTTTAAGAAATGTCCCTTCTATGCCTATGTTCTCAAGAATTCTGATCATGAAAGGATCTTGAATATTATCAAGGGCTTTTCCTGTGTCAATTGAGAGAATCATATGGTCTTTGTTTTTTTATTTTATTGATGTGATGTATTATATTTATAGATTTGTGTATGTTGAACCAACCCTGTAACTGTGGAATAAAATGAACGTGATCATGGTGTATAATTTTTTTGATGTGTTGTTGAATTCTGTTTGCTAAGATCTTATTGAATATTTTTGCATCAATATTCATTAATCATATTGGTCTATAATTTTCTTTCTTTGTTGGATCCTTTCCTGGTTTGGGTATCAGGGTGATATTTGCTTCATAGAATGTGTTGGGAAGTATTCCTTCTTTTTCTATGCTTTGGAAAATGTTGTATAATATAGGTACTAGGTCTTCTTGAAAGATTTGATAGAGTTCAGATGTGAAGCCATCTGATCCTGGACTTTTCTTTTTAGGGAGATTTCGTATTGTTGATGCTATTTCAGTGGTTGATATAGGTCTATTCAAAATTTCTAATTCTGATTGAGTCTAGGAAGGTGGTGTGCTTCTGGGTATTGGTCCATTTCCTTCAGAGTTTCATATTTCTGGGAATAGAAATTTTTATAGTAATCATTGAGGATTTTTTGAAATTCTGAAGTGTCTGTTGTTATTACTCCTTTATTGTTTCTGATAGATGATATTGGAGATTTTACTTTTCTATTTCTGTTTAGGTTGGCCAAAGGTTTATCAATTGTGTTAATCTTTTAAAAAAATCAACTTTTTGTTTCAATGATCATCTGAATGATTCTTTTGTTTTCAATTTCATTTAATTTTGCCCTAATTTTGGTTCTTTCTTTTCTTCTGCTGTGTTTGAAGTTGTTGGATCCTCTCTTTCTGTTTTCTTGATGAAGGCTTCCAATGGTATAATTTTCCCTCTTAGGACTGCCTTTGAAGTATCCCACAAGTTTTGATAATTTGTGTCTTCGTTATCATTTTGTTCCAAAAATTTGGTGATTTCCTTCTTAATCTCATCTTTGACCCAGCTATCATTCAGCCTATGATTGTTTAGTTCCCATGACTTTGTTTGAGTATGAAGATTCCTATCACTGTTGAGTTCAACTTTTATTCCATGGTGGTCTGAGAAGATACAAGGAGTAATTTCTATACTTTTAAATTTGCTGAGGTTAGACTTGTGTCCTGGGATATGATCTATTTTGGAGGATGACCCGTGTACTGATGAGAAGAATGTATATTCAGTTTAATTGGGGTGAAATGTTCTGTAGAAGTCTGTAAAGTCCATTTGTTCTAGGGTCTAATGTTTAAGTCTAATATTTCTTTGTTTAGTTTCTTCTTGGAGTTTCTATCCAAAACTGTCAAAAGGGTGTTAAAATCTGCAACCATTATAGTGCTGGAAGATATCAAGTTGTTCATATCCATTAGGGTCTGCTTTATGTATTGAGGAGCATTCTGGTAGGGTGCATAAATGTCAATTAATGAAATCTCTTCATGTTGGGTGTTTCCCTTGACAAATATGTAGTGATCTTCCTTATTTTTTTTATGTTGGTTTAGAGCCAATTGTATCTGCTACTAAAATTGCAATCCCTGCTTTTTTCTGGTTTCCATTTGCCTGTATTATACAAGTTCGTCCCTTCACTGTGAGTCTTTTTATCCTTGAAGGTAAGGTGAGATTCCTGTGTACAGCAGATATTTGGTCTTTGTATCCAGTCAGCCAGCCTGTGCCTCTTTAGAGGACAATTTAAACCATTCACATTAATTTAGGGAATTGATAAGCCTGATTGTGTTTTGGGTGTCATGATAGTTGGATATCCAGTGGACATTTTTAATCTTTTCACCTCTGTGGAAGTTGGGTTTTGTTCAAAAATTTCTGGGTGAGTTTACTTTGGAGGTAAAGCATTGCACTGGTTGTTGTGGAGGATGCATCTGAGACTATCCAGAAGAGCTGGTTTAGTTATGGCAAATTTCTTCAACATGTCTATGTCATTAAAGTATTTGATTTCTCCATCACAAGTGAAACTCAGTTTAGCTGGATAGAAGATCCTGGGCTGGAAGTTGTTTTATTTTAGGAAACTGAAGGTCGATGACCATCTTCTTCTGGCTTGAAACATTTTGGCTAAGAGAACTGTGGTGATTCTGATATTTCTCCCTTTGTAGGTGATGCTTTTCTTACTTCTGGCTGCTTGCAGAATTTTCTCCTTCATCTTAACTTTGGCAAAGTTAATCACAGTGTATCTAGGAGATGCTTTATTTTGATTCAGTCTTTCTGGGGTTCTGAAACTGTCTGCTATCTGAAGTTCTGTGTCTATTGCAATGCTTGGGAAATTCTTCTCCAAAATTTCTTGGAATAGAGCATCTGTACCTTTAGGAACATCTTTTTCTCCTTCGGGAATTCGTATAAAACGAATGTTTGTTCTTTTGGAGTAATTCCACAACTCTCTCAGGGAATGATCAGTTTTTGCTCTCCATTTGTCTGCCTCTTTGAGTGTTCGGGAATGTTCAAAAGGTTTGTCTTCAGTTTCAGAGATTCTTTCTTCTGCCTGGTCAACTCTATTCCTGAGGGCGGTCAACTCTATTCCTGAGGGCCTCAACTAACTTTTTTGTTTCCTTGAGCTCTGCTGTCTCTTTTCTCATTATGTCCATATCTTCGGTGACTTGGACTTTGAATGCATTAATTTCTTGAGACAATTTTAGAACTACTCTTTGGTATTCAATTTCTATCTCTTTTCTTCCATTCTATTTATCTTATTTGCCATCCATATTCTGAATTCAATTTCTGACATTGCTGCCATTTGTCTATGCATGGCGTCTTCAGTTGTATCTCTTTTGTCATTTCTTGGGGGTAGGGGTTTATCCGCTCTGGTTATTCGTGTTGCCAGAGTTCTTCTGTTGGGTCCACACCATGTTTGTTTTCCACCATTTGGTTATTAGAACTAGTAGGATGAGATTGAATTGGGGTTCTCAGGTAGTAGAGGTAGCCCCTTATGAAAGCGCTAGGGTTTGTAATTGTGGCTTATCTCATACAACCTTACAAAGGCCCCTTTCAGAGTTTTAGCTGGAGACTCTTAGGACCTATTTGGTGAGATACTGCAAACTATCTCTGTTTTGATATCAGCTATCCTCTGGCCTATTCTAAGAAACTACAGTATTAGGTTTAAATGTTGACTATGAAGAGATGCAAACAGTTGCAGCCCCCATCCCCTACCCTTCAGTTCTTTTCTGCTACAGAACTTTGAAGGTCAACCTCAGAATGTCTCTGAGTGGACAGCCCCAGACACAGGTTCAAACCAAGTTGTCTCAGGCAGTGCAAAACCTGCCCAACAGAGAAGGATTCAATGGTCTCCAACACCACAATTGGAGCCAGGGATCCAGACTCCTGTCTGCTTCTCTGTTCACAGGTCCAGCTGGAGTCAGGGGCCATGCCCTCACCTACTGGTCTCAGTCCATGTCCAACTAACCTCTGCTTGCCAGACCAGTTGGAGAAGGGAACCACGCCCCTGCCTGCCAGTGTCAGTCCACTGTCAGGCAAGCCTGTGTTTGCAGGCTCTGTTAGAGTCAGGGCACTGCACTCTACCCGCAGGTCTCAGTCCTCACCTGGTAAGCCTCTGCTCAACAGCCCAGCTGGAGATAGAGGACAATGCCCTAGCCCTCCGGTCTTGGTTCACATCCAGTAAGCTACTGCTTGAGGTTTCTGTTGGAATCAGGGGACCACGCCCTTGTTCTCAGGTTTAAGTCCACATTTACCACACCTCTGCTCAGAGGCCTAGCAGGGGCCGAGGACTGGCCCTCTCTTCCAAACTCAGTCCACACATAGCAGCCACTCTTCTGCTGTGGGTGCCATTAGAGCCGCAGTTCTGCACCCCATCCTGCCAGACACAGCCCGAATCAAGGGTCAACACTACCACTGGCCAGGCATAGTCATAAGCAGGGGACTGCTCTCCCTCCTACCAAGTGTCTCTTTCTTCCCACACCCTCTTTCTTTACCCTTAGTCACAGATTCCTTCCTGATGGTTGGCCATCCACACTATGCTCAGTTCTCTTAGGACAAGACCAAACACTCTGTGCTCTGCAGGGGGCAGAACTTCAGGCTGCCATGTGAGGGAAAAAGGGTGGACTGGGAGTTTGGACTTCTGAGGGAAAATATCTGTTCAATTTTATGCCAGGTGAGGTTCGTAAGTGGGACCTCCCTGGAGAAAGAGACCTGAAGTTTAGTGGCTCTCTCCAGGAAGGTAAAATAAGAGGTCTTTTGTTCCCTGCTCATTCGCAGATAGCCTGCGGCAGACCCCCTGCTTGGCAGAGGGGTTTCAGTGCTCTAGTCAATAGACTTTATACCTGTAATTTGTTTTCTTGAATGTTCTTCCTTGGAGTTACAGCTTGCCAAACTTCTTTCTTGGCTCAGCTCCCTGTCTTTGGCTTCCTAGAGTCCAGTTTTTCTTCCTCTTCTCAGGAGCCTCTGCCAAGGGTTGCTACCTGTCGGCCATCTTCCAAGAATTCCCCTATTTCTTCCCTTCTTAATTGTTTTCAAGTTTACAGGAGCAATTCTCTAAAGGCACCTAAATAGTAATCTTTTGAAAAACCATTGAAAAATCAAAGAAAAATATTTGGCTGTTTTGAATTTTAGTGCTATGTTTCCCCTGCAATTTATAATGACCTCAAACTGCAAAGCTAGAAACATTCTTTCACATTAATGGTGGAAGACTTAGGTCATAGCTTGTCCTATTATTTAGGGGTATTGAATCTTCATTTGTGTTTTCAGTTTCCAGAAAACGTAAAACATTAAAAGATACAGTTGGACTTGGTGCCCGTAACTCAGTGGTTAAGGCACCAGCCACATACCCCGGGGCTGGTGGGTTTGAACCCAGCCCTGGCCTGCTAAACAACAATGACAAAAAAAAAAAGAAAAAAAGGGCAGGTATTATGGGGGTCACCTGTAGTCCCAGCTACCTGGGAGGCTGAGACAAGAGAATCGCTTGAACGCAAGAGTTTGAGGTTGCTGTGAGCTGTGATGCCATGGCACTCTACTGAGGGTGATCAACTGAGACTCTGTCTCAAATAAATAAATGAGACAGTTGGTTTTCGACACGCAAATATCAGGCAGAGTTACAATTAATGGATCCTTGGCAAGAAATTCATGATATAGGGAGAATTACTTCAAATTATAAAGATTCTTTCTAAAATTATTTTATTATTACACAACTTGTAACCAACTGTTGAAGACAAGAAACTATGTTCTAGGGTTTTATCTTCTTTGGCATTCCTAGCATTTTAGTCAGAAACATCCTGGTTAGATTGGGAATCAAATTTATGAAATTAAATGATACCATTGATGATATCATTACGTAATGAGCAACAACAGTTTCGATCTAAATTTAAGAAGAAATTAACCATTTAGGGCTCTTGAATAGTTCCAGAATAGCTTGAGAACTAATAACTTCTGAACTATGACATGTAAAGTCCCAGGACTTTAAAAGTTCCCCATTATTCTTATTTAGTCAGATTTCAGGATCACTTGTCTACGTCGAGGCCAATCTATCTAATGTTTAAATTCCTACAAGGTAATCATCTAACCTGTGTTGGGATAGGAGGCCTCTGAGATAGTTCATTCAGTTTTGTCACTTACGAATTTTCAGGCAATTCCTTTATGTTATGCCAGACAACTAAAATTCCTTAAAAGTTTGGTGAGCAGTATAATAATCAATGTGAAGTCAGGTTCATATTTTAAACTACTTTTAAATTTCATAAACATTTATGAGTAGAAGAGGTACATGTCCTAAAATCCAAAAGATATTTGGTTACAGATATTTGAAATTTGATTAAATCTGAAGTAATTTCTGAAGCATGTCTTCCCATCTTAAGTATGCCAGTGTTTGGAAAGGAATCAGAGCTTTTCCACATCAGGTTTCAGTCTTTAGTTCTTTATTTCCAGAAATTTACCTGGTTAAATAAAGTTGGGGTGATTAAAGAGTTGCAATTCTCCTCTGGAATTTCTGTTAGAGAAAGGATGTGTATAAAAATGAATGTGTTCCATTATTGAACAAGTGGCCTTAAGTAGTGGCTCACTGCAGTTGTAGGCAGGATGAGTTATGTAAGGGTAGGCTAGAAAGTATCTAGCCATGTATATCTCTATTCTTTATATTACATAGCTAGACATTTTACAGACAGCCCTCATATGTTCATCTAACAGAATTTCAAATGCAAAATATTAAATCTTAGAGTTCAACAGGAACAAATGCTCACAGAAGAGTAAGAGCTTTCTGAGTTACATTGGTGTACAACAAGTAGGTTCCCTAATGTGTTTACTGATTATCATAAAGATGGATTCAAGACTGGAAGGAAGAGAGGATTTTATTTTAGTTTTACTAGAGACATCAGAAGAAGGGAGTTGAGAATGTGAATACATACGGTGAATTTACCTGTTAAATTATGTTTTACTTAAGCTGGTGCTAATATTTGTAGATACTCATTGTTCTTACAGCAAATCATATTTATAATTCAGGAAGTTTGGGGTAACAGGAGAGCTAAATACCAAAACCGATTTACTTTATAGTTAATAAAAAATTTTGAATATATGTAGTACTTGGCATTATTTATGTTAAAACATCAGAATTTGAATAATTATTTTCCTCTGCTTTAAGTAAATAAATCAGGGAGAATCAGCAGCACTAGATATTAAGATCACTGTGAACATTTAGAATAGCAGTTAAGGGGGAGGCACCAGTGGCTCAGGGGGTAGGGTGCCGGCCCCATATACTGAGGGTGGCAGGTTCCAACCCAGCCCTGGCCAGCTAAAACAGCAACGGCAAAAATAACAAATAAAATGCCAGGCGTTGTGGTGGGTGCCTAGAGTCCTAGCTACTTGGGAGGCTGAGGCAAGAGAATCGCTTAAGCCCAAGAGTTGGAGGTTGCTGTGAGCTGTGACATACCACAGCACTCT
The DNA here is from genome assembly GCA_963574355.1 of Loris lydekkerianus. NCBI lineage: Eukaryota > Metazoa > Chordata > Mammalia > Primates > Lorisidae > Loris > Loris lydekkerianus. The sequence continues at coordinate 8,102 of CAUYPK010045429.1, forward strand.
ACCGAGGGCGACAAAATGAGACTCTGTTTCAAAAAAAAAAAAAAAAAGAATAGCAGTTAATATGTTGTTTTAGTCTTAGTTGACTTTATGTTGATATGCTCAAGAATTCTAAGTGTATAGAATTATTTCTCCAAGTATAATGCTTAATAGGTTTTTGTGTACATCTTATTAGGTTCTAATACTGAGGTTATCAATCAAGTATGGAAATTGGATGCGATCTGTGCCCTGGAGACTTGAATGCATAGTTAATTATGATCAGTCTAACATCTGGAATAATGAGTTTTAAATGTTTAACTACTCTGAACTCTGACCCATATCTAGATATGCAGTTTTAAATAGATTTTTCTCTTAATAGTCGAGAGAATTAACAATTAAGACAATGTTCTAAATAGTTATTTTGTAAGATACTTACACATTTGCCAAAATCTGCCAGACAGTCTTTTATGGTAAATTTCAGTTAGTTAAAAAAACTTTGAAAAGATTACAAGTTATAAAATACATTTAAACAGTGTGATTTAATTGTTCGGACGTAGATATTTACCCTAGAAAATGGTTAGAGAATTCTTTTTTTTTAGAGACAGAATCTCGTTATTGCCCTGGTTAGAGTGCCACAGTGTCACAGCTCATAGCAATCTCAAACTCTTGGGCTTAAGTGATTCATTCTCTTGCCTCAGTCTCTCAAGTAGCTGGGACTATGGGTGCCTGCCACAAAGCCTGGCTATTTGTTTGTTGCAGTTGTCGTTGTTTAGCTGGCCTGGGCCGGGTCGAACCCACAGCCACGGTGTATGTGGCCAACTCCCTAACTGCTGAGTTACAGGCGCCAAGTCGGTTAGAGAATTCTTGATAGGATTCTTGAGGTAGGCTTTTTACTCCCAGAAAATAGTTAGTTTGCAACAAATAGAATTATTTATTAAGCAGCAAAAAGAAGTTTAATTTTCAATAAATAATGGTTTATTATAATAAATATTTATTACAAACTAAACTTCTTTTTGCTGCTTTTGACATTTCCTTATGGTCAGTAGAGGGAGCACAAGTTTTCTGACAAACTCTTCACAAAACTGAAATGACATCACTAGTGATGGTATAAAGGTAGAAAATTCTAGTCTAGTTCATATTGGTTTATGTTTCACAAGCCATGAAAAAAATAAAAATTGCCAGGTAGAAACTCAAGAACCTTAAAGATAAAATGTAGTATCAGGTTTGGGGGACTATATCTTAAGCTAAGAGATATAATAACAAGAAAAAGTTAACATAGTTCCTTTAAAATTTAAAAATCTGGGCTATGATGCATTGACTGTGTAAGGATTAAATTTAATTTTCCAAAAGACTTTTTTGTTGTTTCTTTATGTTTTAATTCCTTATCATAAATTCTAAAAGTCTTTATAAGGTTATCTGAAATGGTTACTGTGTAATGTACTAAATATTTATATAACAAAAGAGGTGGTGGTTTATGTGTCAATCAGTTGTTTTTTTCTATTCTTTAAGAAAGGCTAGAAAACTTTTTCAGCACAGTATCGTAAAGTCGGATTGGATTGTGATTAAGAACTTAATCATTAATTAGATACATATATTTAAGAAAAAAATACCGTATATACTCGAGTATAAGCCGAGTTTTTTCTGGCACAAAGTTTGTGCCGAAAAACCCGAACTAGGCACAAATTTTGTGCCGAAAAAACTCAGCTTATACTCGAGTATATACAGTAGTCTTAACCAAAATATCTTTTGTAAATGTGGCCAGTCGTTGTAATGGAATGTTTAGATGTTTTGTGAGTATTTAATAGGATATGGAAGATGATCCTTGTTGTTGTCAGAAGTTACCACTAATTTGTTTGAATGGTTCTATTTATGCTACTCTAAAAAGAAGCTCAAATGACATGAATGGTTATTTGTGATTCTGCATTAGTGTTAGGTGCAGAGAAAACCAAGTGGCTTTAACCCCTTTCTCTAGGACCTTATGGCAATCAAAATAATGTTTCTGAACATTTTTATAAAAATTCTACCTTTAAAAGTAACAGCTTTTTAAGTTAAATAGGGCTAATGGTAATAGGTTCATTTTATTGAGGAGTCAGCTGAGGTATATTGAGGTTTAGTGAGTTATTCAAGGTTATATATTATAATTAACACAATCAACAAAACCAGAATCCAGAGCTTTTGACTCCTAGTTCAAGGAGTTACCAACTAAAAGTTCATGCTGCAGTAATGTAGAATTGATGATTCTGAAAACATATAAGAAAATTATTTGAATTACTTATCTTTTGTTAAGTGCCTATTTTATACAAGGTATTGTATCATGAGTTTTGTTTGATAAAAAGAGAAAAAAGAAATCATAATTGCCCTTGTTTAATGGTGATACAAATGGTAGACAAAAAGTATTTAAAACAATAACATATTCATATCACATAAAAGCTAAGAATACTTTTTAGAGCCAATGTAATATGGAACCCTGTATATACTAGATATATGTAGTCAAGGAGAGTTAGAGGAAATAATGAAGGAAGTTTCCTGCTTATCCATGAACAGAGTGGCTCTAAGATTGAGGGATACTACTATTTGGAGGAGACAGCGTTTCACATTCACTTAAATAAGACTAGACAGAGGTGGTTTGGGAAGCTATTTATAGTTAAAAGGGATTGCTAAGTCATGTAATCATAGAGACAGATGAGTCCTTGGAGACTGTTTAGTGTGTGCACTAGTTTTATAATTAAGGAAACTGAGACTGAGGCCCAGAGTGATTCCGAGTTATTTGTCTAAGGTTAGTCACACAGCTGGATGGAACCAGAGCTAGAATCAGATCCTTTCCAAATGACTGGTTATGAAAAACACAGTAAAACAGATTGATAACAGAATTTAGAAGGTGGTAAATTGTGGAAATATATTGGATATGTAGAGTATAATTTTTGTTGAGATGTGATTTCCATGGGTCTTTAAAAGAAGGAAATGAGAACTGTTAGCTAATTTTTGGTTTCTTGGGCAGAGTAAATTGAAATAGAAGGCTGTAGCCCTCCATGGAACAGTTTGAAAAGTAGGATGAGCTGCCTGATGGCATAGAAAATGACTTCCCCGGCAACTTCTAAAGCACTTTATTAATAACAATAATAAATACACTAATATTAATGACAACACCTATCATTTATTGAATTATAGGTATCATGTCACACATCTGTGTACAGCAGCTTAGTGAATTATTTCAGCCCTGTGACCTAGTTATTTCTATGCCATCTTGTAAATGAAGTATAACTCAGGTTTAGTCATTACATAGGTAGTCAACTATGGAATCAAAATTTGAATCCTAATCTTTTTGAATTATAAGTCTAGTGTATCTCAAACTTAAGTAAAGAATAGACCCTTCTAAAGAAAAAATAATCTCCTACCCCTGTATCCCATATTGACTTATTTTTATTATAAGTTTACTTAGCTAGGTAAACACACATTCTTAAGCTTATTGTTCATGTTATATAATTAACAACTAAATAAATGAACTAAATACAAACAAACTTACAAAGTCAAATAAAATTCAAATTAAGGACATCAATTCAACGTGAAAGGTGAAGTTTTTTGCTGACATGAAGATGCTAATTGCAAGGTGAATTTACAGTTAACCACTATTATACAGGCTCTTTTGAGTTTATCATGCCTGTACTGCCATGTACTTTGTGATAACTTCGATTTTCCCACCACTTTTGTCTATTGTAACTTCTTCAAAATACCCCTTCAGACAATACTCTGTAGTATCATTTTATCTTCACTTGGTGTAGCCAGTTATTTATTGTTAATCTTGCCTCTGTTTTCATTAGCTGTAACAGAGACTGCCACTTAATACCATTAATGCTGAAATGTCATAGCATTGTATATTTAGATATAAAATGATAGTTTTGTGATCTATAATATGTTTATGTTAATTATTTTTTAGTTTATCATCTAGAGCAGTGGTTCTCAACCTTCCTAATGCTGCGACCCTTTAATACAGTTCCTGTGGGTTGCGACCCACAAGTTGAGAACTGCTGATCTAGAAGAAGCCACAAAATTGCAGAAATGCACCAACTCTGCCAATCTTAACCAGGATGTTGTTTCCACTTAAAGCAAAATGGTACTGCATTTTCTCGCAAAAGGCTATATCCTAGTACCCTCTGGTTTCTGTAGGGTAATAGTGAACATCCAGAAAAGTCTCCATCTCCAACCACTTCAGTGCTGCTCTAGTTTAGACTACCACCATTTTGCATCTGAATTTCTGCCACAGCTCTCTGTTTTACTCCCACCAAACTGTTTTTCACTGTGAGTTTTTAAGAATATAAATGTTTAGGACTTAGCATAGGAATCACCTTTCTCATTGGTCTCCTCATCTCTTGCTTTCCCAACCATTCAGCATACTTGACCATTTTCTCTCCCAGATTGAATTCGTTTTCCTTCCTGTTTCTCCTATGTATTCCTGTTATAGTGCTTAGCACACTGTTAAATCGCTTAATAAACTACTCTCTAGTAGACTGTTAACTTCTTAAAAGTAAAGGTTGCCATGTGCATCTGTCCAACTAGGAGATTGCCTGAATGGGAAGAAGGTTCCAGTCATATAGTTATGATCCTGAATCACTCATCAGTCAGTTGTGAGGTAAACTAGGTAGGCAAGAACAAAGTAGACATTTACTTGTCTTTCCCATTCATTTATGTAAAATTTTTACAAATTACCTAAATAGTTAATGTGGTAGACTATTTGAGCATGGAAGAAACACAATGATGAAAGTAATGTCTCCATAAAGAATTAAAAGATAGCATCATTTTGTTCATCTTTTGATCAGGTGCTGTGATTGTCTCCACACCCCAGGATATTGCATTGATGGATGCACACAAGGGTGCTGAGATGTTTCGAAAAGTCCGTGTGCCTGTAAGTATTTACAGCTTCGCTATTTAAACAATTCTTCTGAGGAAGCAAGTTATTGAAAAATATAGTTCAAGTTTTAATTTAGTCCTGTGAGAGAAATTTTTATAAAAGTCCTAGTTTATCTTTATGTTTACTTTAAAAACACACTTATAGGTACAAGTATGTTTGCACGTTATGTTAACCAAGAAGAATTCTAAAACATCCTTCAGGTATGAATTTCCTGAAGAAGTATTACCTCTCGTAACTACAGCTGTCACTGACCAAGAAAGTAACAAGATATATTAGGAAATTACAGGTATTTAGATAGACATGAATAGATCACATGTAGGGAAACAGATGAAAAAAAGATTATTTTTTTTTCTTCTGCTTTCTATAATTCAATTCATTTATAGCTCACCTTCTCCTGGAAGGTATTTCAGGGTAATCTTACAATATGATGAAATAAAACAAGTTAAAAATTTAGTAAAAATAGACAAAGAATAATTAAAATCAGTTGGAGTCAGAAGTGAAATCAGTAAACAAATTGTGTGCCATTAAGGAACTTAAAACACATGCTGGAGGTGTACCATGAATTTTCTAGAAGCCAAGGGAAAAGGAACATGGTGTCTTTATAAAACTGTCCATTTGCACAGGGTTAAGAAAGAACTAAGTGATCAAGAGAAATGGAGCTGAGACCAGAGAGACAAATCTTCTCTGGGTTCTTGGAAAGAAGAAACTGTATATGTAAATGAACACACTCTCACCACCTTGTTGACAGTAAATAGAGGGTCTTCCTTTTACTATACCTCAACAAGGACAGGTGGAATTGAGGCGGAGGACAATTTGGAACAAACATTTCAATATAAGGCCAAGCTGAGGCTTCTATCTGTGTGCCTCTTTAGTGACACTGTGTAATTCAAGGATGGATTTTAGAATTTATGCAACAGAGATTTTTAAATTTCAGCCCATGGATTAGCTTCAGGGACTCTCACCTCCCACCTACCCCTACCCCAGATTTTATGCTCAAGTTTATTTGTTTGGATATGGGAAGAATTTATAACTTTTATCAAATTCTTCCACAAGACTGTGACACATGATAAAATCCTATAATACAGTAGCACAAAAAGACTCACAGTGAAGCTTTCATAAATGTTTCTCTCTCGGGGGAGCTTCTGAAAAGTCTAAAATTATGTAGTCATGGGATTGAGGTGATCTTCCTTCACAAGGGCCTCTTTTCTCTTGCCAGTTAGTTAGTGGAGAGCTGTGTGCATTAATAAGCCATGAGCTTGGGGTTAGACTGACACACCCCCGACCAGAGCTTGTGAAAATTGAGGAACATGATAAGGGTGGTGCCTGTGTGCTTACCTTCCTGGCGATCTGGGAGTATTTTCACTGGTAGGGGTAAAATTGTGATCAGCAAGTAGTTTGGGGCCAGTGTTCTATGTTGTGAATTTTAGCATGGAAAATTTTTAAATCAAGGATAACCAAATGCCTGCCTCAGACAGAAAACTGTCTCTCTAAAGAACCTAATTTGAGCAATATGACTTCCTATTGTGTCCTCCAAGGGTAAACTATTATATATATAAATAAGGTGTGCTCAGTCAACTCAGTAAGTTTCCTTATTGTTAAATGATATTTTAAAATAAAAATCAGCAAAATGTTAGGTTATCTACCAAAAATTATGACAAGGAGTTAAGTAATCTATAATCTTTCTTTTTTGGCAGAAATAGAGGTCCAATAGTGTATTAAGACCACTTCAAGGTTAGGATGATAGCTATTCTATCTGCAGTAAGTGAGTGCTTAACTTGTCATTCTGTAAGTTGAGGGTGGAGGCATATGTCTAACTCACTCATAAACATTATGAATTCCTTGAAGGAAAATTTTTAAAGAGAGCAGGAGACCTTTTCTGAACTTCCCCCACACCCAGTAAATTATCATTTTGTATCTCAACCAGCTGACGCTGTCATTTGCGTAACTATGGCTGTGAGGCAGGGCCTACATGGACTTTGCTGCTGATTGGGAGTTGAATGACTCATAGGCTCTAGGATTACTTCAGGGATTAGTTAGCGTGTGAAAGGGCTGTTTGGGATCAGAAAGTTCATGGTAAAGTTTAAGTTTGCAGAGTTGGAGCAGTTCAGGTGATGATAAGGTCTAGGATGTGGTCATGGGTTGGTGGGACTTGGAGTAGAAATGAAAGTCCTTGAAACTGTGTAATCCCTCTAAATCAGAATTAATATTAATAGTTCCTTCCTCTGGCTTTTTGGACCTCTTATTGTATTTTTGTTATAGGCCTCTTTTTCACCGTTTTATTTTAATTATTTTCCCTGTGAACTAAAAAAATTTTAAAAAGAGATAGAATGTCTCAATCATCTCTTAAACCTGTAAAACAGGATAGGTGTTCAGTAATGTTAGGAAGTGAATAAGTGAGAACTTTTCAGTAATGAGGTCTGTAAACAGTGGATAACTGTGATACAGCTATGTTGTAAAGGGGGTCTTAACTATGGGTAGAAGGTGGATTTGATGACCTTTAAGATCTTTCTGTCCTTTTAGAGCTTCAGAGTCTGAGTAATGGTAAAGCATTTGAAATTAGAAAGTGTTCTATAAATACAAAGGAGATGTTATGCTTCGTTTATACCACTTTATTTTGTTATCCCTCCTGGTTTTTAGTCTTGCTCTCTGTTTTTCCCCCATTTGAAGTGCATTAGTTACCATGGAAACAATAATGTCATAGGAATTCATTGGTATGGACAGAGTGTAGTAATGTCTGCAGGAACATTTTGAAGTTAATTTAAATGGTTTCTTAAAACTCAAGGCTTAGATAAGGGAAGGAGGAGAAGAGATGTGCTATAAAATTCTCTGTTCTCTGTTTGAAATTCTATCAACTATCCTAAGTTCTTGATTATCTCTGTATTTATAGGTACTATGTCTATTTAATCTATCTAAAAATAATACAAATTTTCAGTTGTATGTTTTTCTCATGTTGTGTCATTCTCACCCATTTTTGTTGCCGTCTTATACAAGGAGTCCCAAATGCCTTGATTTGGAGCCCATGCCCTTATCATTTGAACTTTTGAAGTCACAGGGATTTCACAACTAACACATCCTCCTTTGGCAATTGCCTTCCCAGCTCCTGAAGAGCATATTAAAGTGTATTTGCTGTCTTTCTCCTTCTGCAATAAAGGGATTAATTAGTTAACTTTAATTCAATACTTCAATTAATTTATTTATTTCACAAATATATATTGACTGATACTGAGTTCCTACCATAAGCAAAGTACAGTAATAAGCTTCCACTGCTGAGTTGGGGGGGGTGGGTGGGAGGTAAGGAGGATGAAACCTCTTTCTTCAAGTACTTTTATCATCCTATAGACTCTTTCTGTTATGTTGCTGGGGCCCTAAATTCTGATGTGCATGAAAATACTTTCTTTTCCAGGCTATCAGGGGTGACTTCATGGAAAAACTGTGATTATTTTTTCATGTTCCTGTCATTTTGCACATGCTGGTCCTTTGCTATTAAGTCATTGTCATCTTAGGGAACTGATATGCATTTTAAAAATCTTTGCTCAGGCATTATTTCCTCTAGAAAACTTCCCAGTCAGGTAATGTTAATGATTCTTTCTCTGAACTACTTGTACATAAATGTAGTTTGACTCTTATGCCACTGTAGGTTTACCTGTCATCCTTCACAGAAGAATGTGAGTTCCTGGATGGCAAGAAAACATGCCGTAAATACCCTTAACTGTACAGTTATGTGGTATGTAACAGGCATGAGGACTATTTTGACCTGAGATATAATGCCGTTCATAGGATGCTCTACCCGTGTTCTCTGTGCTACAGCTGAACTGGCCATCTTCTCCCTCTTTGAAGTTTCCATACATTATTACACTATTTCTCTCCTCATGACCTTGTCATGCTATTTCCTGGGGAACATTTTCCCTTTAATTTTTACCTGGTAACTTCTTATACATTGGTACTTAGATTGAACAAATAGTTCTTTCTCTGGGACAGTTGTCCTAACCCTTTGAACTAGGTTTGAACTAGGTGAACCCTTTTAATTTTATATCCAATTATTCTTAATTTTCTCTTTTGTAACTGTTTCACATTTGTTAATACTTTCGCATTTATGGTACAATACTATAAACTCTCTGAATACAGGAACCACCTGCCTTCTGCTGTGCCTAGAACATGTGGTTAGTTAGAGCTAACTAAATATATAGTAGAGATAGATCGGGTATTTGGAGTTGGGAAAGTGGGGAGGAGAGAAATGTGACCAAGTTTTCGATTCTTAAAACTACTCCCGAGCTCTTTCTTTCCTTCTGGATATCCTCAGACCTCTGGTGCGCTTTACAGGATATAAGGAAAATCCATACTATACGTTAAGAATTGAAGCCAAGAAAAGCTGCTTAACTGACACGTTCCCAACAAACACGACGTTCAAATCCTGGGTTTAAATTTTAGCTTCGATGCTATGTGATCTGAGTGAGTTGTTTGATAGCTTCTGAGTATTGAGTGTCCACTGTTTTTCTAGGAGCTTTGTGTTTATTTTTTAATTTAATTTGTAAAGTAACCTACGAGCTAAGTGGTTCTATACCCATTCTACACAGAAGCAATGTGGCAGCGTGGGCTTGGAAAGGTAATGTGGGTGGCCTTTTGAATCCTGACTTCACTATTTATTAATTGTGTGACCTTGGGCAGGTTAAATCCATTGTATTTCAGCCTCATATGTAGAAATTAGATAATTGGGAGGCTCCCGTTGCTCAGTGGGTAGGGCACTGGCCCCATATACCAAGGATGACGGGTTCAAACCCGACTCCGGCCAAACTGCAACAAAAAATATCCGGGCGTTGTGGCAGGCACCTGTGATCCCAGCTACTTGGGAGGCCAAGGCAAGAAAATCCTCCAAGCCCAGGAGGTTGCTGTGAGCTGTGACGGCACGGCACTCTACCAAGGGTGACAAAGTGAGATTCTGTCTCAAAGAAAAAAAAAAAGTTAATTGCCTACTTTAAAGGATTTTTTAAAGATTGAATTGTACCCCCCACATGTACAATGATGTCTTGTTCAGTTTGTTTTAATGATGTCATTGCACCTACATTGTTATTTGTGGTGATTGGATTTTGTATTCAATTGTATGCTTTTTATCATAATTTATCCTGTTACTGGACATTTGTTTCCTGTTTTCCCTTCCTTTTATAACCAGTGTTGCTGTGAAGATCCTTGTAGTATGTCTTTTCTCATTTCCTTAATTTATAGTCCTAGACATGGAATTTCTAGATCAAAAATATACACATTTTTGGTGGGGTGCAGTGGCTCACACCTGTAATCCTAGCGCTCTGGGAGGCAGAGGTGGGTGGATTGCCTAAGCTCATGAGTTGAAGACCAGCCTGAGCCAGAGCGAGACCCCATTTCTAAAAAATAGCCAGGTGTTATGGTGGGCACCTATAGTCCCAGCTGCTTGGGAGGCAAGAGGATTGCTTAAGCCCTAGATTTTGAGATTGCTGTGAGCTGTGACACCACAGTGCTCTACTGAGGACCACAAGGTGAGACTCTGTCTAAAAAAAACAATGCACATTTTTAAAGAATTTTTATTTAAAATGCCTGCTTGAAAATTGGACCATTTATGTTTCACTATTTTTATAATTTTTATTTATTTTTTTGAGACCTAGTCTCACTTTGTCACCCTGGGTGGGGTGACATAGCGTCATAGCTCATAGCAATCTCAAACTCTTGGGGACGAGTGAACCTCTTGCCTCAGCCTCCAGAGTGGCTGAGACTACAAGCGCCCGCTACGACCCTGGCTAGTTTTTCTATTTTTAGTAGAGATGGGGTCTTGCTCAGGCTGGTCTCCAACTCCTGAACTCAAGTGATCCCCCCACCTCAGCCTCCCAGAATGCTAGGATTACAGGCATGAGCCCCGGGTGTGTGGCCTTCATTTTATTTTTATTTTATTTATTTTTTTAAAGACAATTTTATTTTTAATTTTTATTATTATTATTATTTTGCAATTTTTGGCCGGGCTGGGTTTGAACCTACCACCTCTGGTATATTGGGCCTGTGCCTTACTCCTTCAGCCACAGGCGCCACCCCATTTTTATACGTTTTAAATTATCATTTTGAAAATGGTACTACTGTATTATTTTTTAGTTTATGTTCTTTGGACTCTTAAGTTATTAGATACAGCTGGAGTTGAGGGAGGGAGGTACTATGAGAAACTGTTTGGGGGTGAGGTTGAAAAGAACTTCTTTGGTCAACTAGAGTCTGGACCCC